>CAXHSM010001532.1:0-14000 GCA_964019185.1 Maratus speculifer
TTTAGATATTTTGAGATGGAAAAAAGTATTTTTAGATGTTTTTTAAATTTTCAAATTTGAGAGGTTTTTTTAATAATGCTTTTTTTGAGTGATAGTTATATCCTTAATTCATTCTATAGAGTAAAGTTTCCGGATCATTTTAAAGCAAAAATTAGGTTCTTATGTCAATTCAACATTAAGATATCTTGCGGGTGGTGATACAACACATTTTTTTTTTCGAAAATTGTGTTACATAAATTTTGCTATATTTCTTATTATATTACATTGAACTACTTCATTTTATTACTTTATAAGACTACAAACATACCTTTAAAATATCAGAAAGTTTAAATTAATTACACTGAATACTTCTGTTTTTATATGGACTCGAAGCGAGAGCTCTGTTTACATGTTTTTCCGTATCAATCAAGCCCTGAGCCCCCTTAAAGCAATTTACACAATGAATGACAGAGTTTAATACACTTTCTATCAAAGAATATTCTATTTTGTTCAATCATGTTGAATGTATATTTAGAATACGAATCTTGTACGATAATTATCCGATTAACGATACTTAATTGAATTAAACGATATTGAATTGCAGGAAAACTAAACCTTTTTCATTCGTCTGCTTGAAGAAGACGAATATGTAAATACACAAACAGACGCAGACGCAATCAGCAGCATGATGGAAGCTCGTTATTTTGCGATGTTCATTAGTGTGTTTAATTAATATCACGGCTAATTAAAAAATGTGTTTCAGGTGCATAACTCCAGATATACAGGTACCTTTCTGTTAAATCTTGTAGCTCTGTGCACAATAGTCCCTTCAGAACACATACCCACAGGCAGACAAACTACTATCTTTATTATTATAATCTAGAAAATAGTTATTTCTAAGATAGAATCTTTTATAAGCATTTTTGTAAACGATTGCATGTAATAACACTAGTAATAGAAACACAAACTAATACATAACACGCGAATAATAGCGATAGTTTTTTCCAAAAATTCTAACCGTAATACATACAGAGTCATTTCATGTCATGCGTGGCACACTTTTAAAAAAACACTTTTCTGCTATTTTAAGAATGATATTATATTCTCAAATTTAAATCATGATAAGGGGCAGTCCATGAATAATGTCACGCTAAGAGGGGGGGGGGGGATTAGAAAAACGTGTCAGTTTGTGACAGGGTCATGGAAGGGTATATGAAGAAATGTGACATAACACATTTTGTTTCAAACAAATGAATGATATTTTACAATTATATAACGGAAACATTTTAAAAAAGATCTCTAGCTACATTATTACATCCTGCAATTATTAATGTTATTATTATTTCAACTTTAATTTCAATGGTAAAAATTCTTCATTTATATTGAAGCCGATAGATGGCAACACAATAAAAGTTGAAGTCAGCCCTTAGAATCTCGCATGGACAAAAAAACCGTTGAATTGAGAATAATTTATTTTTCTGAAATGTTATAAACTTATTGCATATAAATGTAAACAAAAGTGAAAAATGTAATTTCAAAATATATTTAAAGGTTTTAATATGCTTTTACAAATATTTTAAAAGCAAAATTAGATACTAGGTTTTTTTTATGAATCATTCTCAGCCGTTCATTTGTTTCAAGATTTGGAATTTTTTCTTTTGAATGGCAATGGTGAAACGTTCGTTTGTTTATTTTGTTTATAATAGTTTATTTTGAAATGGAACTTAATATATAATAATTAGATATGATATATATATATTATAAGAAAATATACTCAACAAACATTATTTCAAATTGAAGAAATTATTATTTCGCTGTCATATTTTAAGATAGGTTTTCCATTAAACCCGACATGGCGTTTAGCTATGGTCGATTCGCCGGTTCAAATGGTTCGTACCGGACAGGTTATTTACAGTTTTATCCGCTTAGATTTTATTATAAGTAGATTATATGAATATTTTCAATAGAACTATTTCAAAGTTCATTCACCAAACTTATACTGTGATGCTCATTAAGGTATTCATCATTTATAAATTAATCGAAGGTAAGCATATCAAAACTCAATAAGTGTGAAAAAACATGTATCGAAATTAATCGGCAGTTTGTTAATATTCTCACTTAGTTTCTCTCTTTATATTGGTGGTAAAATTTCATATTTTTTCTTCAACAGAATGTAATGGAAGAGATATTTTAATGTATGAGAAGTTATATTATTAAAAGAAATAAAACTTATAGAGTAAAATCTATTGAATTAGAATTGCTTCAGCTTTCTTTTAAAAATTGTTAATAAATTTAAATTTTTATTTTATAATTATGTAAAACTGAAAAATGAATTGGTCGTCAATAGCTGAGAATTTATGTAATTTCAATAAATTTTTAATGCTTCATAATACCTCAAAAGAATATTTGTTTTTTCTTAAATTAAGGAGCCTAGAAGAATCTATCCCTTGATGCCTTAAATTACAGATAGTAAAATTTTTAAATCTGAAATACCATGACCAAAGACATAGACTCCAGGTATTCTGGAGAAGCAATATCTTAAAGTTTTCTCCAAATCTCTCCATTCTACCTACTTATTCTTATTACTCAGTCGCCACGCAGTCTACCCCAATCTACCCTATGAACCTGTCTCTTTTTAGAAAATGATAGGCGGCCTACAACTACTTGGGCAAGCCCAGAAAGTTTCCGTGCACCCTTTCAACCCTGATCTTTTCTGACCCTTTACCACGTGCTGGGAACAACTCTTCAACGGTAAAAAGAAGTAAGTGAATGATTGAGAAGCCACCATGAAAAGGAAGGGTTGTTGATTCAAAGAGGAAGATGTTCCAGGTTGTGTTTTACCAGTCAATATGCAAAGAAGATTTAGCCTCATAATTTAAACTAGACTGATCTTATTCTAAGCGTTTAAGTATTTATACGATGCGTGAGGCTAATTTGAGGCCCGGTATAAGAAAAACTTTTGCTTAGTCGAACTGCAATTTCCCTTCTCAAATGTTGAACTAGTTGGCTTGGAATGGTTGTTATTTTTTGTTATTTTTCAAATTTCTCACAAGAATTTGTAATTTCTCAATTTTTTTCGGCGTACACTTTTTGAACTAATGGACTTACTGTATCCCCTACACATTAAATTCTAAAATGGCAAATATGTTTGCAATAAATATAAATATTCACATCATATGCATAGTTCTCCTAAATCTGTAACACTTAAAAAAAGTAATTCTACAGAAATATACAAAGGGGTAATTTAAATATATACAAAGACATAAAATCATTTTCTGATGAGAAATTAAAAAAATGGAACGCATTCATGGCTATATTGAAAAACGGAATGTGACGTCTATAATGACGAGCCTTAAGCAACTAGAAACAAGAAAAGTAAACTCTGTACAAGCATACATTGTGAAAAACTTTCCAACGCATTTAAAGTATTGTAACAAAATGTCACTGTTTAATGTGAAATTTGAGGTCTAAGTAAATAACCGGAAACACGTATAACACATTTGAAAATCTAATTACGTTAACTGCCATCTTTAAGTGGAAAAATATCCGATTTCCTTTGTTAAACCTTATAAATGATCAATTTGTATGTGTACAACCATAGTATGCCAAAGTTTAATTCAATTATAATTAGAATACGCATATTGTAGTTCAGAGTTCCCCTTGAGCAATTTCTGTCAGTAAGTGAAAATGTACCCGAATTCTTTCGTGCAGTCATGGACATGATCAATAGAATTTATGGTACTTACGTATTAACGCCACCGTGGCAGAAGTTGTGCTAATATGCCTATAAAGAGCAATCTTATTGTTCGCACGCGCACAAAAAAATGGTGTCAAAAAATAAACAAATAAAGCACTAAAAAAACTCTAAAGTACTAAAAAAGTTCTAAAGCACTAAAAAACGGAGTTGAAATAAACAACAACAACAAAAAAAGTACTAAAAAAAGCAAACAACAAGATTGCTCTTTATTGGCGCATTGACGCAACTTCTGCTGCGTTGGCGTTAATGCGTAAGCACCGAATTTATACATATAAAGGATTATGCAAAATATTAGTTAAATTGAAAAATGCGTAACGAGAACTGAAAAAGTAATTCCAATAACTGTACATCATAGACAGTACTGTAACTTAATTCTTTTGTGCGTCAAAAAATTAGTTGCATTTAAAAACGCATAACAGAATTGAAAACCTAATTTCATACAGTTATCCTTACTGAAACCGAATTATTTTGTATAACAGTATAATTCAACAATAAATGTTATGCACACCGTATTCTATAGTAATCATCTTGTAGTGTCTTTAAAAAATGCATAAGAATGTCAATATATTTGAAAGAGGTTAACATCATTAAAATTCACTGCAGACGATTTTTCCCGATATATCTTAATGTAACGGAAGTCTTCTGAGTGTCCCTGTAAATGAACTATGAATGCAACACACTTCACTTTCAATGCCGAATATGTCATAGTAAATATCAATAAGTGATATCAAATATCTGGTAGCCTGAGTACATTTTCGTGAGTTAGAGCGCGGACAAACAGACGCACTGATAAATCTGATTCATAAACAGTTTTTAACTTCAAGTGAAATTTTTTAAAAAGACCTAAATTACGAATATTTTTTATTCTGCTAGCCGATTGAAAAAACTATCTAGTAACTTACTAGATATTAAAACACAGAATAAGAAACTTTCAACAACATTGAAGATATTTAAAAAAATCACATGAAAAAATTTAAGATTTCTGAAATTAAATTGAAAATTTCTAATTAGAATTTTCAATTATATTCCAAAGATTCTGCATTAAATTAAATACTAGTTCGCTACAAATTTCAAATTTTTTAATAGCTGATAGTTTAATAGGACCGTCTAATGGTGCATGTGAAGAATTCAATTTGTTCGAAAGTTTATTTTATTAATATTTTACTTAACTCAAAATTAATTACTCATATCTGGTTTTAAACAGTTTATTCTCATGAGTAAACTCAACTCAGGTTCTTTCGAACATTAATAATTTCACAAAACACAACTCCAATAAAAACCGTAACATTTTTTCACATAACTCATTAAAAAACATTCTAATCAAACTCAAAACAAAAAGAAAATTGTTTCACACAGCTTAGGTAAAAGCTGAAGAAATAAAACAGATAATGTATCTATCACAAATTATCGTTTGCACAGAAAACTTTTTACATTTTGAAATAATTAGGTATATCTTGGTTGCTAGGTGACAAAGTCAGTAGAAAATTAAATAGCCTTTTATCAAACATACCGCCCCTCTTGAAACCTCTGAGGGGGGTTTCAAACTAAAACACTGCAATTACAACCATTGTAAAAAATATAAAGAAAAATACAATTAAATACAATATAAATGAGTCACAGTTAAGTTAAGTTTAAGCAAATATTTAAAAAATTTTACATAATACATAATAAATAAAGAAATTTTACAATAATGTACACTTTCTTATAAAAACTGAATTACTTTTCAAGAGGTAATACAGCAATTTTGGATACTGCTCTTTTATATATTCCATTTGGGGTTTTTATATTTACAACTCTTATTCTATTATCATTACCAAAAAATACTTCTACAATTCTCCCTAATAACCATTTAGACACTGGAAGATCATCTTCCTTTATTACAACCATATCTCCTATTTTGAGGTTGTTTTTTGATATCATCCACTTATGCCTTGCTGCAATGTACTTAAATAACTATTTTTCCACTTTTTCCAGATGGTCTGAACCATTTTAGTGGTCTTTTGCCATAAGTTTAGTCTATTATCTTCAATATTACTCAGGTCAGATTCAGCAATGGCATTAAGTGGGCGACCAATAAGAAAATGTCCCGGGGTCAAGACCTCCAAGTCATCAATATCTGTACTCAAGGGAGTAAGCGGGCGCGAATTTAAGATACCTTCAATTTGGACAATTATAGTTAACATTTCTTCATAAGTTAATTTCGAGTTGCCCACAACACGTTTAAAATGATACTTGAAGGACTTGACTCCCGATTCCCATAAACCTCCAAAATTTGGAGCTTTAGGGGGAATAAATTCCCAAGCAATACCTTCAGATATCAAGTAATTAGTAAGGTTCTGGTCTGGTTTGTTTACCAATTCATGCAACCTTTTAAGCTCTACATTAGTCTTCACAAAATTGCCTGCATTATCACTGAAAATTTTTCGAGGTTTGCCTCGTCTGGCAAAAAACCTCTTTAATGTGGCAATAAAAGCCTCAGACGTTAAATCAGTAACTAATTCCAAATGCACTGCCTTTGTTACCATACAAATAAAAATACAAACATAAACTTTATGATAAATGCCTTTACGTTGACCTCTATATCTAATCAAAAATGGACCACAGAAATCAGTTCCTGTGCAATTAAAAACAAAGTCTGCATTTATTCTTTCTTTTGGGAGCTCGCCCATAATTTGCTCTAAC
The DNA here is from genome assembly GCA_964019185.1 of Maratus speculifer. NCBI lineage: Eukaryota > Metazoa > Arthropoda > Arachnida > Araneae > Salticidae > Maratus > Maratus speculifer. The sequence goes on from CAXHSM010001532.1 coordinate 6,419, forward strand.
AATTTAGGTTTGACCCTAAAGCATGTAATACATTTATGTACAATTTTTCTACAAATAGCCCTACCGTTTAAAGGCCAAAATTCTCTTCGAACACAATAAAGTAAATTTTGTGGTCCTATATGTAGATATTTTTTGTGATAAAACTCGATAATTAATTCTGTTAATTTGTGTTTAGAGGGCAGTACAATTGGGTGTTTTTGGGCATAATTTACCGTGCTATTTTGGAGACGACCTCCAACTCTGATTAAATTATTTTTATCCAAGAAAGGATTTAATGAAAGTAATCTACTATTTTTTGGTAACTCCTTACCCTTAGATAACAATGTGAATTCAGAACTGAACCCTTTTTCTTGAACAGATTTTATGATAAACTGCTCAGCCTTCTTCAATTCAGCAGATGTTAGCTTACCTGAATACCTTTCTTTTGGCTTCTTGACATTCTGAATGAACCTGAAAACATAGCTAAGAATTCTTATTAATTTAGCATAATTATTACTCAATTGCAAAAAATAGTCAATAAAAAATGAACAGTCTGATATTAAAAGTGAAGTCTCTGAAAAAGTCTTTTTAAGTTCACTTCTGTATAGATCCTTATCATTTTGCTCAAGTTCGACAGTATTTAAAGAAGGTTCAGTTTGTTGTGTTAGGAATAGTGGACCCTTCCACCATAAGTTACTCTGGAGAAGTTTGTCTGGATCTACACCTCGTGACACAAGATCAGCAGGATTATCAGAAGAAGCCACATGTCCCCAATGACTGATATCAGAAAGATTCTGAATCGTAGCCACACGTGATGACACAAAGGTTTTTAAGTCACACGGCTGTTTTCGAATCCAACATAATACAATAGTACTATCTGAATAATAGTAAACAGATTCTTTAGGAACTTTTAAGGTTTTAGCAACCTTATTCATCAGTTGGGCTAATAAAACTGCACCACAGAGCTCCAAGCGAGGAATAGTGATTGTTTTGATTGGTGCAACTCGACTTTTACTGCAAAGCAACTGAGAAATTTGCTCTCCTGAAGAATTTGAAAACACAGCATACAATGCCACACCGTAGGCTTTCTCCGAAGCATCTGAAAAGCCACAAATTTTAATTTGCACTGGATTATTTGTAAAAATGTATCTAACAGCACTTATATTATTGATGGCTCTTAATGATTCTAAAAACTGCAACCAATCATCAAGCTCAGCTGTAGGGAGATTTTCATCCCAATCAATTTGCAGTCTCCACAGTCTTTGTAGGAAAATTTTTGCTTTCGTCACAACTGGTCCAAGTAGACCCAAGGGGTCGAAAATGCGAGCAATATTTGACAGCACACTTCTTTTAGTTACCTTGGTTTGCTCACTGAATGATACACTAAAAGTATCATCATTGGCATTCCAGCAAAGTCCTAGTGCCTTAGTTTCACTCATATTTTCAAAAGTGTAATTCTCATTTTTAAAGGCTGGCTCCATTAATTCTGGATGGTTACTAAACCATTTATGTAAGTTCATGCCACACGTATTTAATAGTGAATAAGCTCAATTTGCAGTCTCTTAGCCGATTTTAGGTCAGCTGCTCCAGTCAGGACATCGTCCATGTAAAAGTCTGATTGTACCACACCAGAAGCATACGGAAATTGAGATTCACCATCTATACCAAGCTGTTTAAGGCAGCGCATGGCTAAATAAGGGGCACTAGTTGTGCCATATGTGACTGTACATAGTCTGTAATATTTCATCTCACCATTTACAGAATCTTTCCAAACTATGCGCTGTAAATCACGTTGACTTTTATCGATAAGTATCATGCGATACATCATTTTTACATCTGCTGTAAATGCATAGCGGTGTGTACGAAATCTAAGTATTATGCTAAACAAATCATCTTGAATGACACCTCCATTCAGCTGTATGGAATTTAGGGATTCTCCTGATGAAGTTGCATGTGAACCATTAAAGACAACTCTCAATTTTGTAGAACTTTTATCTGGGCGATAAACAGCATGATGAGGTAGATAATTCGCATGTATTGGCTCATCTGTTTTCTCTACTTCCTCCATATGGCCTAACTCTATGGAATTCTGAAAGACAGTTAAAGCACATATTGTTTTTTTTAAACAAAATCTACTCTTTCCTGTACATTAAATTTTTGAAATTTGGGACATTTAAAAACACTGTGATTTTCCTGGTTACATACAACACATTTGCGCATATTTTTCTCATTTAAACTCGCAACCATGGATGTTACCTTTGAAAAGCTATGCTTTGTTTGGCTTTCGTTTTGAAAATTTCGCTTTGTATTTACTTGTTTGGACGCACTTAGTGTACGCGCGTGGTCTCTCAAGAATTCTAGCAATTCAGTTAAACTCGGTAAATTATCCCGCTTAAGATGTCTTTCCCACCACATTTTTGTATTTACATCTAATTTTTGAGCCAAAATACAAGCAAACATAGTAGTAGAAAACGCCCCTCAACTTTTTGTTCTAAAATCTCTAACGACCTAATACATTCATTTGTTATATCTATTAGATTTAAATAATGCTGCTGGGGACTCATTCTGAATAACAGGAATATTTAAAAAACGTTTTAAATGCGCGTAAACTTGTTCTCTCGAATTTGAAAACCGTTCTTCCAAAAGCGACCATGCAACTTCATAATTAGAATCCACGATTGAAATAGATTGAATTATACGAAAGGCATCTCCTCTCAATGAAGACTTCAAATATTGTAATTTCATTGCCCCTGACAAATTAGAATTTTCATGTACAGTAGCCTTAAATATATCTTTGAAAGAAAGCCACTCATGCAAATTACCCGTAAATACAGGAAGAGTTAACTTTGGCAATTTAATGTTATTATCAGCCTTTGTGGCGTTTTCTAAATTAACAGTTTGCACTTTCATTTTTGATAACTTTTTTGTAAGTTCAAATTCCATTATTTCTAAAATTTCATTAATTTCTTCGTTTTCCTTAATAAAATCCTCAATTTCATCTTCTTTACTTATCTTATAAATAGACTCAAATAACTCAGAAAAGTTTTTCTCTAATTTATTCCGTTTCTCCTTTATGAGAATTAATTCATTTAATTCTAGCTCAGTATTCGATAATTTTTCTTTTAATTTTGTCAAGTTTGTTTTGAAAATTTTCTTTTTTGCTTTTAATTCTTTCATACTCATTTTTAATGAATAAAAATTAAATGGGTGCACTTACCCCTCTTGGCTCTTTAAAAGATGAGTTCTAACATCGAAGAAATAGCAAAACAGCACAAAATATTCACCAGTTATCCTTCAATCATTGACGTAGAATAACAACTCGCTGATTTTTCTCCGTATAAGACGGACCATATGAAGAATTCAATTTGTTCGAAAGTTTATTTTATTAATATTTTACTCAACTCAAAATTAATTACTCATATCTGGTTTTAAACAGTTTATTCTCATGAGTAAACTCAACTCAGGTTCTTTCGAACATTAATAATTTCACAAAACACAACTCCAATAAAAACCGTAACATTTTTTCACGTAACTCATTAAAAAACATTCTAATCAAACTCAAAACAAAAAGAAAATTGTTTCACACAGCTTAGGTAAAAGCTGAAGAAATAAAACATATAATGTATCTATCACAAATTATCGTTTGCACAGAAAACTTTTTACATTTTGAAATAATTAGGTATATCTTGGTTGCTAGGTGACAAAGTCAGTAGAAAATTAAATAGCCTTTTATCAAACAGCATGAATATATTGAAGTATGTGCATTTCAAAATGAGCGGATTTCCGTGTATTCTCTTAGCAATTAAATATCCATTTAAAATATCGTCGGATAATGTATTTTTATTCATTGATGAAAATTGATTAATTGATATTATTGTATGTTACTCAATATAATTTTTAGAAATTTTTGAGGAAAACTGATTTAAATGCCGTTACCTAGGTAACTTCATCCGTGCGTCTAAATTAAAAGACAATATGTTATTAGGAATTTTATTAACTTGATAGTAATACAGTGTAGCGAATCGTCAGAAACACACACACACACAACACGCACACACACACACACACACACAAAAAAAAAAAAAAAAAAAAAAAAATGAAGAGGAAACTACTAATATTTTCTTATAGAAAATACTTCGAATAACATTAAATGATTAAAAAAGGCGAATTTATCTTTAACAAAATGCTGGTATTTAACACTTTTATTGACTATGTTTTACGTGACCACTCTCCAGCCTGGTAACATTATTAAACTGTTTTAAGATTTTTCCTGTTATTAATACACTTTGTTTTACGAAATTTTACATTTGATCGGCATTATTTCGCACCATGAAGTAATTCTGTTTTAAGCATGTAAGCTTGTTGAAAAATTATATTTATCTGTGAAAAAATGACTAAAATCACATTGTTTTTTATTTTTTTCATTATAATTGGAAGAACAAATCAGGCTGAATAGACATTTATAAACCTAATAAAACTATATTGTCTTTGAAGAAATCGGCATTCACTATTTACGCAGTTTTATCTGGATTTTGTATGTTTTTTTTTTTTTCTTATAAGTGTTTTTTATTTTCCAAAATTACTTAAAATTTACTTATTTTAAAATTACTTAACCTTTAAAATTAAAATTTCTTAACCTTTATTTCATATTTAAAAATAAAATTTTAATATTGACTGACAGTTAATTTACTTTTTACATGATCTACAAATTGTAGTTTTAGAAAGATGCTTAAAAGATTTATGTTTTTAAAATTTATCTCAAATAATAGAATTTACCAAAAGAATAAAAAGAAGTGTGTCAAAGTTCAAACACAATAATCTCTTTAGTCGAACAAGAATTTTAAAAAATAATAATGATTATTGCTCCATTCTACTGAATTACTTTAAATATACGGTCTTCCATCGATAAAATAAGGTTCTGTATTTTTTCTGGTTCAATTTTAAACCATGCGTTGTAATTGGCATCTTTAAAAACTTCAACTGAAGAAAATTACATTCTATTTGATAAATTGCATGAGTGCGAATACTCCATATACTTTTACAGGATTTTAATCAGGGATAGTTGCCCGCCATTTAAAAACAGATACTTTAGATACTTTTTTTTTTTATTTAAGCCACGTTGAAGTTGAGTTTCAGGTATGGATTGAAGCATCAATAGGTGAAATAATAATTTTTCCCTTTAAAACCTCGACAACAGGGAGCAAATGATTGACAAGTGCCATTTTCAGAGTTTTTACGATCACCGACCAATGCTAGTGATGTTTGACAGTTGAAAGAAATAATTCTTGTATACCATTACACGAACACCAACATGTTGTCCAGCTAAATATACGCCTATGTCCTTTGCGAATATCATGCCACTAGTTCTTAAGCCCATCAGACCCATCGAGGCTCCCTTTTTTTCACCAATGAATGAGACATTCAGCCTCTTATCACCAAATGGGATGTGCTTCTTGGCCCATGTAATCTAACTTTTATATGGTGTCATTTCAGATATGGTAACCGAGCCTTTTTACAATTTTCAATGTACTCCGATTCCAAAACTCTTCCATGAACAATTATTTTATACATTATAGGGCGCAAGGCCTCATATTGAAGATTATGATCCCCTTCAAAGACAAATAGTATATTTATTGAAGACAAATAGACAGATACAAACATGGACACAAAAAATTCCTCGTTCCATAATAAACATTTAACTTAAACTCGGCAATCTTTAGTCTATATCATTACGTCGTTGACTATTTCACAGTTTTTAAAGATCTCTTCAAATCTTCTATTTTAATTCGTCAAAAGAAGACTCTGCGCGAACAATACCAGCCATCGTAGTCTTTAAAAGAATTCTGTTTTCTTTCCCCCCCTTTTCTCTTCACGCAGCTTCGTTACTTTCAATCTCGTTCCCGTTATTTTCACGCACAATGTAGCATCGAGCATATTCAGTCGGAATGCAAGTGAAGCAATGGATATTTCCCACATGCGGCTGTCCGGACATCTGAAGCTGCCGCAGCGACAAGTGATCCTATAAAAGCTGAAAAAAGAAACAAAATCAAACTAGTCGTTGGAGGCCACCGTAATACTTACCATCGTGGATATGCATAACATAATATATGAAAACATAAGATACGTAAACAATTTATAAAATGCACTAGCAGTTACCCGTGACTTCGCTCACATAACATTTAAAGAAGAAATGATGAATCAAACAAAAAATTTCGATGTGGAAAAGCATGTGTAATTAACTTTTCATCGCGAATTTATGGTAAAAAACTTCTGATAGTCCCTATTTGCTAATTTTTTTGCTGGTTAAAATTTTCCTTTCAGCGATTATTACTAATAGATAGAAACATTCTTGAATACTTTTGTTCAGCCCTGTAGTTTTCCAAGTGCCTTTAATACACGAAAGTATCTTTCTAAAATTTAGTTCAAACAAAAATATTTCTTATTACTACCTAAATTACATTTTCAGAAATTATCATCCGAAGACAACCTTATATCCAGTTCTTTGCGGGACCCTGTATATCATTTTATATATATATACTACAAACATTTCTTAGTTTACTAAATGCAGTTCAAAATAAAAATGCATATTTTATTTAAAAACCACCTTTAAGTACTATTATTTTTTTTTTAACACAATCAAACTGATTGGTAAAGTTATCATACGAATTGATTATTTCCAGCTGAGCGAAAAATTGCCCAGGCCGGGAATCGAACCCGGATACTTGTATACCCGGGTACCCGGATATACCCGGATAATATACCCGGATACCCAGCCGGCTATCGCCCGGATAGCTTAACAAGTAAAGCATTGGCCTTGTAAGCCAAGTATCCGGGTTCGATTCCCGGCCTGGGCAATTTTTCGCGCAGCTGGAAATAATCAATTCGTATGATAACTTTACCAATCAGTTTGATTGTGTTAAAAAAAATAATAGTATATCTACGTATCTATCGTTAAATGGAGTTCCATTACCTGCGGTTTATTCTGCGAGCTGTTTCAAATGACAGACCAGATATTACGACCAATAAGGTTATCTGAGCGAAAAATCCCAGCCGGCTATCGCCAGGATAGCTTAACAGGTAAAGCATTGGCCTTGTAAGCCAAGTATCCGGGTTCAATTCCCGGCCTGGGCAATTTTTCGCTCAGCTGGAAATAATCAATTCGCACCTTTAAGTAAATTACGCTCATATTCAGTAATCTTTCCGAGATCTTTTGTGTAACCCTGTATATCTAAGTTTAACTATTTATACTATTACCATTTATACTCTCCATTTAATATGCATACATTTAGCGAAACTTAAAAGCACATATCATAATTCAAAATGCATTTCTCCATGCAACAGTCATCATCCATCATATACAGTACTTCGAGTAGAATATATAATATTTGAAATCTTTTGTGTGTCCCTGTAAATGCTATGCATTTCGTATTATGCATGAAATAACTCACATTAAGCCTCAGCAACGTATATCAATTTGATTATACATGAAATCGTTTACCATAATTAAAATATGTCGGGAACTGTTCCTCCCTTTATTCATATGCAATGGAATTCTTCTGTGTAACCCTGTAAATGAATAATAAGTGTCCTTTTCACTACATAC
>CAXHSM010001533.1:0-19000 GCA_964019185.1 Maratus speculifer
ACTTTATTCTTTTAAAATTTATGCATTTACCATTTGTTCATTACAATCCCTCCCCATCCACCAGATAGTTTTGTTATAGTTTTAAATGCAGATTTCTATTGAATTTTTAGATTTTTTCCTCATATTCAATCTTTGTATTTTTCAAAATTGTTTAAGCCTAAAGTGGCTATGATTGACCAAAGTTGTTGTAATGTTTTATCATCCTTTCAAAAATGGAAACACGTCATTTTGACGGGCTATCTTCTAGTTAAAAAATGTTTTATGAAAAAATTTCAACTACAAAACATTTCTCAATTACAGATAGGATCACAAAACATTTATTTACATTGTTCTTGTAAGAATTGTGAGGTTCCGTAACCATATTTTTTGTTAATTAATCTATTGTTTCTTGTAAATATTTTATATAAAAAAAATTACTGATTTATTAAATGGGTCTTATTTAATTTAAAAATCTATCTAAAATTCAAATTGTTATTATACCGTAAAATACCGTTAATCCGCCCTTCCCGATCAAACGCCCCCTCCCCACTTTATAAAGAATTTGAAATTTTCAAAAAATCCCGAGAAAGCGCCCTCCCTCCCGATTCTCAAAGGCGATTGAGAGCGAGATCAATCATTTTGAAATGAACGAACCATGAATCTTTGATGAAATGTGCGTTTTTCAAGATTTTTTAATTGATTTCATGCTTGTTTTGGCTTTTTTTTACTAATTTCTCCTTTTTTCTGCGTTTTTTTCGACAGAATTTATGTTTAAAAAAAAAAAAAACAAATTTTTTCAAGTATAAAAATTCATGATTCATTCAACGATTCATTCATTTCATGATGATTCATTCCTGTAAATTTTGTTGAACGATTGCGAAAAAATCCCGTGTAAGCGCCCTCCCCTAACTATTGTACGATTTTTCTTTTCGTTTGGGGGGGCGGATTAACGTTATTTTACGGTAGTTATTTTAGATATCTTCAGACATTAACAAAGTTAATTATTGAAGATGAGTAAATTTCTTATTATAATTCAGAGCATAAAGAGTTATACAGATTTTCAGGACAAAAAAAAAAAAAAATTTCAAACTGTCATTATATGGAAGTATTTAAGAATTGTTATTTCTGGATAGTAGGGTATTTTCAAATGAGAAAAATAATCTTGTAACAATTTTTAAATGTTAATAATTTTCTACTGCTTACTTTTCCATCAGACTTGAGCTCTGGTAATGCATAATTTACCACAGTTAGGCAGCTCAGATCTTGAATCAATGAACTTGAACTCTGAATAAAAGAGCTTGAATTCATCATTAGTAATCATAAAATCTGAAAGAATGCAATCTACTCTTGAATGTAATTAATAGGATGACTGACAAGAAAGAGTTTGTATCATCATACATTAGTAGGTGATTTTTTTTTCTCTATTATATTTGAATATATGTGACCATCCAATAATTTCTATCTGTAAAATAAGATTCATTAAAATCTCTGGTAAAAATTAGTTGCATTTGTAGGCTATGTTGAGGATATTGAATTTGATTAATGTGAATGAATTTTATAAGATTGATAGGAACAGAGTTGGACATTTATTTAGCCTTATACAGAAAAGGTGATACTAATGTATTTTTTTAACTAAAAACTTTAGAAAAGATACTTTAATTTGTTAAAGAACAGCTTATATGAAAAATAACATGGTTATGCATTTTGCATTCAGGTTTTGGTAAAAATTAATTTAGAAAAATTATCTGTGCATTTTGGAGTTGCTTATAGCTTAGTATTTGTCTGTATTCAACTGGCCTAACTGTTGACGAAGTGTACATTTCTTTTGATCACTTTTTTAACCCATCAGCACACATGCTGGGATAAAATCTACTCTGAGCACTTTTTTCTTCAATAGTTTTTTTAGGATGCTTCTAATTTAATTTGTACCTGTCAAGGTTGAAAATGGGTGATTGAAGGAATGTCTTTTCTTTGTTCACATGGTTCTTGGAATAAAATAATCCCACATCTTTTCAAACATTTCATTTTGATATATTCATTTCTTATGGGATAACACACTCAAAAATAATTTTAATGGAAGGATAAAATGAAAGCTACTCTTTTATTTTTATGAAAGGTTACTAAATATAATTAAAATTCATTTTGTGAAATAATTCATGCTTTAAGGGTAAAACACTGTTTGCATATTTTCTAGGGAAAAAATGCAATTTATAAAGAAACTGCTACAAAATCTGAAAATAAGTATGAAAAACGATTTTTTCCCATAAAAAGAAGTAATACTGATGCATTTTACAATGCAGAACAGTAAATTCATTCTTTAAAACATATTTAGTCAAAAATAAAGTGGTATTCAAAATGGAGTGTTCTTCATTCCATGTGTATGCTAATGCTATAAATGTATGCTCAAAAATTATTCTAAGGTCCGCCCCTCTCCTTTTTATGTTTTTACTATGAATTAGTCTGTATAGTTTGTGCATTTATAGATCTAAATTACTAATTGTCATATTTAATTAATGAAAAATCTCTTGAGTGAAAGAAAAAAGTATAAATTTTGAAAATAGTCTTATTTCTTTCCTGCATTTCCCCCAATGGGCTTATATAATGGAGCTTATTGGTGGATAGCTTAGTGTAGTAATGATTTGAAGAAAAGTTATTTTTTCTCAATAGAAATAACTTGCAGGACTTTTAGAAAGTAGTAAGTGTATTAGGGGGTAGAGGTTAGTATTTACAAACTCCTCTCTGATATATATATTCTCTGTTTGTATGTGCAAAAATCTGACCTTTTTATAAGAAAAATTCAAATTACATGAACATTAAATATATGTAACTTTGAAAATAATCATAAAGTTAAGAATTTTAGGTTGAGGAAATCATTGTGAAGGAAAACTAAACATTTGTTTAATAAAGTTATGGCTTTTAAATGACTTTTATTTTATAATTACATCAATTTATCACACAGTCATATCTTTGTTTTGATAATGAGGTCATTACTTTTAAAGTGATAGTTACTATTTATTATTATTTAGGAGACTTCCTACTAAAGCAAAGACATCCTATAGTCATGCTCAGTTGTCTTTATCTGAAGAACCTAGTTCATCTGTGCTATTATTACCAGTATCTGGAGCTTCCAGTGGTATGAATTCCACAGGCCAAGAACTCTCTTCACCTGTTAGTTGAAGGGTCAGAGTCTAGCACAACTAATTGCCAAAAGTCATTCCTGAATGTGATCATGTTAGGCACTAAAGGTTTTTGGGCCACCATACATCCCCTGTGACTCTCGTGTGTTGATGGTGTCTTTCATATCTGTCCTGCTGCTGTTGGAGTTCCTGTAGCATGATGTTTGTTTTAGTTCTTTACAGCTGGATCTGTTATCCCTTTTTATGATTGACAAATATGATGCCCGGATGCGCATTTTATGCATTTCATTTAATCCATTTTCTGCAAGTACAACTTCAACACCATAACTGTTTTAAAAACAAGGACCATTGCATCAATCTCTTAGTTTTTAGATAATGCAAGTTCTCATCCTGATGTTTTGTGCTACAGCATGCTATACTGAAATTTTTAAATGCAGTGTCTGCATTTATTAATATTTGTGCCATTTTTGTTTTAATTGTTGTTGATTTTGTAAACATTTTATCCATCATTCAAATATATAAATACAGTTGATTTTATATGCTGATATTACTGTGATGTCACCAATGTTGTGTTTGTAAAATAATGAGTTGAGACTAAAGAAATTACTTATATGGACTAAATGCTATATGTGCATGTCAAAATTGCATAATTTGTTGGTACAATTTTGACTGATAAATGATTGTAGATGTAAAATTTTTAGATTCTTTAATGTGAATACTTTTGTTGAAATGTTAGTGAAGTTTAGAAATTTTTATTTAAAGCCCTAGATTGTATTATTTGAAAATTTTATATATCAAGTTGCCATGTGTGCAGATCATAACATAGAATTTTATTCTATGTATAGTTCAGTAATGCCCCATGGGTATGACTATAAATTTTATTTGAAGTATTTTATAGCCAATGAAGCATACCCATTATGTTCCTCTTTCAAAAACATTTGGATATATCCAGTTTTGTTTTGTTTTTTTGTGATGAAACATTTTGTTGTCTCTCATGCTGCATTTATGCATTTGTTTGTAAATTTTCATCTGTACAGTTTCCTTTCTATGTCCGACTCATGACTGTGAGATTCTTAAAGTTATTTTAGTTCTCACTTTTTCATTATGTTTTGATTTCATTAATATATTCACTATTAAGGAAAGGATGCACTTGCTCAAAGAATCTCTGAAATATTTTACATTATCAGAAGCTGTTGAAATATTGTGTATTTTATGGAAGCAATCCTATGTATATTCAGTTTAAAATTTTTGTTACTTACATGCAAAATACTCAACATATTATTACATTCTTTGTGTTTGGTACTTTCATGTTAATATATTTTATTTAGTCATAATTTTATTTTGTGCATACTTATATAACTTTTATTTCTGCTAATTAAAATGTTATTTTATGAATAAAAATTTAAAAAGTACTTTTTTTTCACAACCCTTTCTTGATGAGGGTACTCTACAGAATTTTAAATCTTTTACTACTGTATTTCCAAATGAAAGTATTTATCTAATTAAATTGATAAATGCTGTAATTGATGAAACCAAAATTTATCATTAAACATTACAAGTAGAAATAATAAAGGATTCTGAGTATCTTATACATCATGTAAATGTGAAGGTCATCATGAAAGGGTTTAGATAATACAGTTGGATTAATATACTCTACCTACTTCTTTATCACATTAAATTAATTTACCTTAAAATAATTTACCATTAAATTATTATTAGTAATTTATTTAAAATTAGTAATTAATTTAAAATTAAATTTAATTAAATTTCTTTATCACATTAAATTAATTCATTTTGAAATTTTGTTTTTCTAAATTGAAAAAATATATATATTCTTCCTTTTGATATATTTTTACTACCGAAAATCTCATTGCATATATTGTTTATTTTATGAAAAAGATTTGGATTACAATACTCTTCTTCATAAACCCTTTTATATTGATTAGATTTACTTTTGCAAATTGGGTTGTGTGTATGCTTATTTTAATATACTCATGCTAATTAGCTTAGTCATATCAGTCATCATCTCTTTGATGGTTAATTTTACTTTGTGCATATTTGTAAAAAAAAAAGTCTGATATTTTGTTTAATCTTAGCTGATATTTTCTCAATGATAAAAATTTGTATTAAAATATGCTTTCTAATTCTTTTATATTAATATACCTATTATAGCAAATCAGATTTTGTATGTAGTCATTTTAAACAGTTTTTTGCTTTATATTACTGGTGTACTCTTTCAAATTGGCCCACTTCATATAAATTATATCTATGATAAAAACATTTACTTTGTAAAAACTCATTTTTTTTAATTGATTTTCTAAAATTTAAAAGATTTTGTATGTTATTGGCACATATTTTTCATATCTAACACTTTCATACCAATTGTATTTACTATTGAAAATCTTCACTTTTTTAAATGGGTGTTCATAAATGGTTTTTCTTAAATGAAACAATTTTTTTATTACTTTTCCTAATCGGCAATTTTATGTTCATTTTATTTAGTGTAGAAATCTCATTTTCTGTGTATCCCCTTTTAAATTTGTTTTTGTAAAATGTAAAAGATTTAACTTTCTTGTTAACTATTAATTTCATAATATTTACTCTTAAAAAATTATATTGTGAATACTCATTTTACAAATTTTGTTTACTGAAATCAGAAAGATTTGGATTACAGTACTCTTCCTAATTGAAGTTTTTACATTATTTGTATTTACTATAAAAAAAAATCTCATTTTACTTGTACTCATTTTAAACCTATTTTTATTTTACAGGAAAAAGATTTAACACATTAATATGCATTTTTTCAAATTGGGCATTTCACTTTCATTGAATTTTAATGTAGACAATTTTGCATTGTGTGTATTCATTTAAAAGATTATGAATATGCCTAATTATTATTCCTATAATTTTGGTCATATTTACTAGCAAATCTTATTTTGTGTGTGAAAAATTGTTTTTCTCAAATAAAAAAAGGTTTTGCACATTTTTAATATAATCTTACTAATAAACCATTTCACTTCAGTTGATATATTCAAGCAATATAAATTTTATTGTGTACTTGTAATTCTTCCAGGTTAAGGTCATTAAAGCAATAATAATGGGAATACTAATAAAACTTACGTTATCATATCCATTCTCATTTCTTTTGTTTACTATTCTAACATGTTTATCATTACTATTCCAAGCTCCGATCCAGGTAAAAATTATGACCTTTTCAAAAAATTCCTTTTAATAAAAGAGGACTCTGGGACAAAATTTATTTTAATAAGAGTCCCTTCACAATTTTCTATTTTATGAAATAGAACTATACATCATAGTTTTTATTGCTGTTGTTAAATTTAAAAATAAAACATGCACCAGAAAAGAAAGGAAAATTAAAAAAGGTATTACTTATAAATATACTACATTAAATGTTGAATAATTAGATTTGGTCTTTTATTACAATTTTTTTCTTTTTACAACCCCCCCCCCCCTTTTTTTTTCATAAAATGGGAACCCAAGAAAAGAAGCTTGCCCTGACTCCTGTATTTGTTCATTGATGAACCAATATTAATAGGAAAACCTTGTAGCTTGACTAAATTGAGTAAATTCATTTTCTATCATAATCATCTTTATTTAACCCTCTGACTGTATTGCAAAAGGGCAAAATTGTAATGCTGTTTCCTCTGCATTTTGTGTTTAATACTAAAAAAAAAGGTTCTTCCAACATTGTATTAAAAAAAACTTAATTGCGAATATGAATGTAATTCTTGAAAGTATTAATCATTGTTCAATTTATTAAAAATCTGTTGACTAATGGAATTATGCTACTTTAAATATTGCTTATATTGCAGTAAAACCTGGAGCTTAGTGAATGTATTAACACAAGCTTGTCAGTGAGAGGGTTAATATTGTAATCTCGCAAATTTTGTTTTTGCTGGCTGCTTATTGATATGTCATCTTAATTTTCATAAGAAAACCATATATTTCATGAAATAGTATGTCATGCATTCAGAATATTTAGCTCCGATATATTAAAAAAAAAAAAAAAAAAATTATTTGCTTGAAAGTGTCATTTTTAAATGTGTAAAATTTTGATTGTGTATGATTTGGCTAATTGTACTAGTTAATAATTAGTTAATCAAAGTAAGAGCATCTTTGTTATTGCAAACTTCTGGGCATGAAAGCATTAATAAAATTATGTATATTAAAATTTTATTGTTTCATATTAGTTCAGGAAGTTTATTGAGCACAAAAAATTTGTCACAGTTTTTATATTGTTGTTGTTGTAATATTTATATGGAATATTTAAAAATCAACATGATACCAATAAAAGTAATTTGTTACATACATTGTTTCATCTGTTAAATACTGTTAATTTTAAGTGAACTTATTTATTTATAGCCTATAAAGTTCAAAGTATCTCTTAAATTAATTTGAAACTTTAAAAGTAAATTGAAATGCAAGATTTTTTTTTTTTCTGGTAATAAATTAATTTGGGATAAAGTAGTTACCTCTTCTGTAAAGATTTTTAAACTAGAATTCTCTTTTGTATCATATAATACTTAATAATATACCATATGTTAACTCTTAAAAATTGAGTTATTGCAGAATGTATTCTTGTAGCCTTACTGACAAGGAAGATCTCCATACTGGGCATACTCAGAAACTTTTGAAAAATGCTACTTAAATTACTTATGTATGTAATAAAGGATCAGTTAAAACTAGTGGCGGAATCACAATAGAAATTATGTACAAAAATAAAAATCTTTCAACTATTTGGAGTGAATATCACGCGATTTGGTGAGCAGCACTTTTCCTCGCCAAAAGCAAACAGTTTAATGCAACTGAAAACTTCTAGATTTTTAGAATGCATGTAAATAGTATTTAATGAATTTAAACATAAACAATTAAAGAGTTTAATATTATTTACATATATATATATCTTGTATTGCATATATAGTTTTTTGCTATAGTTTTTATCTCTGGAAAAATATTTTCATATACAAAAAATTCATATTAAAAAATTATTTTCATACATTTAAGCATATTCAAAATTAAAAGCCAGATGTTTCCATAGCAACGAAATAGACTTGACAATGCTTAATTGTACTTTGAGCTTGAAACAATTTTAATGAATTTAAATTATGAATTTCATTTTAAATTGCAAATTTTAATGGTTAAATTTGAATATAAATACATTTAAATATCGATGTAACAAAATTATACTTAAAACAAACTAAAACTGGCAAAATTAGTTATTTTTACCTAAACAAGTTCAACATGAAACTTTTTTGTCCTTAAAGCGTATTTGACATAAGGTATTTTTTCAAACTTCATTTGATCACCAACCGATGATAAATCGCCAAATAACGAAATTTTTTTATGGACGCTGTATGGAGATTCCGCCAAATTTTTTTCATAAATTTATATATCCTTATGAGAAGAACATTTTGCAATTTTTTTCAGATTTTTCGCAGTATGCTCATATGGAGACCTTCCTTGCGAATCTGTGTCACAATAGTAGTTTTGTTGAACATTTGGGACATATCTAGTTAGATATTGTTTAACAATACAATTTCTGTTGAGTTATGAAATTGATGCTTTATGAACATGTTGCATTTTAATTGCATTACTTCAACTTTTGTCTTGAATTTTAGAAGCATATTTAGAAGAAAGTTTGTAAAAACGTTGCTTTTCTTGAAATATCCAAATCACGTTAATGGCTAAGCTTCAGAAATTTGATTGAAAATATAAGTTATCTTTTAAAAAAGCCAAACTCAAAATATTTAAGAATGGTTTAAAATGTCTATTAAGACTAAAAGTAGATGTTGCAGGAATATATTTTATGTTAAGAACTTTCAATACATTTTTGGGGGAAGAAAAAAAACTCAATAATGGGAAACTGTGTCACATTTTTAAAAATAAAAGCATGTTACTTGCACACATTATTATTGAACTTATTAAACTTTTTGCATTTCCTGATAAATTACATCTTGAGTTATAGTGATTATTGCTTCAAGATGACAGCTTTTCTTCTTTCTGCACTGTCGCATCTGAAGTTGTAGTCAGTTCAAAATGCCAACTTTGTCAGCATTTTTGAAATCTTTTCAGATTTCATCAAAGGTGATAAAATAGATTGATATTAGTTTCTTTATATCAGCACCTGTCAATTTCCTATTAAAAGTCGCATCTTGAAATTCATATTAAGTTATGAAACAAAATTATAAAATGTATGTTGTGAATATTTTTATGTAACTCATGCTAGATATCTAAAGCATTAATGTTCAAATTGGAATGTAATTTTAAATATTTGTAATACATATAGAATATTTTGTGCACATATGAATTCTGATACAAAATCTTTCTGAAATTTTTAAAGCACTTGAGTGGCATTGCAAAATTCAGTTGTGCAGTGTAAAATAATTGTTTCAAATCTTACGAGACTTTGATACTATGGAAATTTTTAAAAATATATAAAAAGCATCAAATAATTTTATTTTTCTGTAAGTTTCTTGGACAACAGCATTCATCACAAGGCTTTTCCAAAGAGTACCATACTCTGCCTGCTCTTTGCAGTTCCTCTTTTATCTCTTAATATCAAAAATAAGATCTTGCATAAATTAACACCCTTGTCATCAAAAATAAGCAAACACACATCCTTTTCATTCTTTAATATCATGAAAAAAAAAACTTTATTATTAAGAAGAAATGGCACATTGTTAAGTGCCAATAGTTTTTCAGGTTTCTTCATGTGCAATTGCTCTTTTGTGCAAACATGAAAGATGCACAAAATCAGCCTTACTATCATCATTTTTGTTTAATTTTCAGTTTTTAATACAGTAGACGCTCGTTTTTACGAACCTCTTTTTTGCGAATACTTGCAATTTTACGAACTAGAGCGTGGTCCCGAATACATTCCCATAGACGCTATGTAAATTTTTGCTCCCATTTACGAACTACAAATTATGGAAATCTCTTTTTTGCGAACTTAACTTTTATAATTCTGCAATTTTTTTTTTAAATACCGAAAAGAAGTGCCAACGTCAATTATACTTTCAACAGGTGCAAAAGACAGCAGGTGCATTTGAAGAATGTGTTATCCCCCCCCCCCCCCCACACACACACGCTTTTGGGAGGAAGGCAGCGTAACAATAAGTTTATTTAGCGTCACGTGGTTTATTATGACAGATTTTAAAGGCACATTTCTGGAAAGCCTCTGATTGGCGAGTGAAACTTAAATGTACAAGCAGGTGTCATTGTTGAAAGGGGAAACGAAATCTTTTAAAAGATTGCATTCTGTAATCGCCTATTTTCTCATACCTTCTGGACTACTCAATCTGAAAAGTCTCATTAGTCGAGAGGGAGATTGGGCCAGAACATTACAGAATTTCAGTATGTCGCAGTTGAAGAAACGCATGTGCTTATCCGTTGAGGTGAAGAAGAAAATTTTAAAAGAAGTCGATGAGAAAATCTTAAGTAAGACAGAAATTTCCTAAAAGTATGGAATTCCAAAGAATAGTCTCTCCACAATTTTAAAATCTCGAGAGAAAATCGTCGGAAATAGAAGCACCAATAAAAACCCCTCTCGTAAATATTTCAGAGAAGCAAAACACCCCCAATTGGAGAAAGCTTTGATTTCTTGGATGAGGAAAATGAGAGGACTCAACATTCCCATAGATGGTAATCTCCTTAAAGAACAATCGAATTCTTTTGCTTTGAAGCTGAACATCAAAGACTTCAAGGCCTCAGATGGTTGGTTACAAAAATGTAAGTCCAGGCACTGTTTGAGCTTTAGAAAATTGTGCGGTGAAAGTGGAACAGCAAATACGAATTTGGTAAATGAATGGAAAGAATGCGATTTAAAAGCATTGCTAACTGAATATGTTCCAGAGGATGTCTTTAACGCCGACGAAACAGGTTTGTTTTTTAAGATGCTTCCGAAAAAGACACTTACCTTCAAAGGTGAAAAATGTAGCGGAAACAAAAAGGCTAAGCAGAGAATCTCAATCTTGTTGGCAGCCAACATGAATGGAACACAAAAACTGCCCTTGCTTTTCATTGGAAAAAATTTTAAGCCTAGATGCTGAAATGTTAACAAATTACCAGCTGCATACCATGCTAACCAAAATGCATGAATGACAGGGTACATTTATGAAAAATGGGTAAGAGACTTGGATCGTCAATTTGTCTTGGAAAAATGTAAAATTCTGCTAATTGTGGATAACTGTTCAGCTCACGTTCAAGTCTCAGATTTTAAATCTATTTGTGTGGAGTTTCTTCCACCCAATGTAACTTCAATTTTACAGCCAATGGATCAGAGTGTGAATAATAGTTTCAAGCGCATATATAGAAGAGTGCTTTTGTAAAGAGTGGTCATGGGATTGGAGCTGAATCAGCCATATGAAATTGATATTCTGGGTGCAATGCATTTGTCAATACGTGCTTGGAATGATGTTCAAGCGACTACAATAGCTAAATCATTTTAACACGCATGCTTTAGTACCTTAATTAATGAAAACCAAGAAAATGTAGCCGACGATATCAGTGGAGAGGAGTTACTCATAAATGAACTCCGCAAAAGAAATCCACTGTTGCCTGAAATTTCATTCCAGAACTTTTTGAGTGTAGATTCAGACGTGATTTGTACGAAAGAAATATCAGATGAACAAATTATTGCTGACGCAATAAGTGAAAAGGAAGAAGAACTTTCAGATTTGGAACAAGAAGAAAATTAAATAATCCAACGCCCGACTGTTAAACAAGCAGCTCAATGGTTGTCAGGGCTAAGGCACTTTTTTGAAGTGAGCAATAATTGTGAAATGATTTCAAGCATAGATAAAATGGAAACATGTATTTTCCAAAATGGGATTTTAAAACAAAAAAGATAAGTGATTATTTCCATTCCTAATTTTTTTATCTACGTATTTTCATCCTTTAAGTACTAATACAGTCTATGTTTTCACATGTAATGTTTTCAAAGCTTAATAACATATTCTTCTGAGTGCTAAATTTTTTTTTCTGTGCATAAATTTGCATTTTGAATTTTCTTATATATTTTAAAAATATATGTACAACTTTATTTCAGAATAAATAATCTTAAAATATTGCATCATCTATGAAGAGGGGAATATTGATAAAAATAGGCATAAATAATGTACATATTCATGTCATTTTTGATCATTTTCTATTTTACGAACTTTCTATTTTACGAACCATTTCAATGTTCCCTACGAGTTCGCAAAAACGAGCGTCGACTGTACATTTATTTCAAAGAAACAATATGAAATAAATATCTCATCTACAAATAATCTACCTTTTTTAAGCCACAAATTTATCAAGATATCTTTTTTTGGGGAGGAGGGGGGTGAATTAGAATATGTATTTTTTTTTTTTTTTTCCTTTAGTGAAGGATGACTGCTGCATGTGATGCTTATTGATATCATCTACAGATTTAGTACTAGTGAATGTCTAAATGCTATCAGCTTTGAAATTACAGGAATTTGAATAATATTTAACGTTTTTGGGTATCATGATTATTTTACAATCTTCAGCTTGTAAACTATCAAAATAAGTGTGAAATAAGCACTAAAGCAATGTCATTCACTAATTTTATAAAAACAATAAATTATTTAAAGCTGTTCTTAACTACTCTGCTCAACAAACACAAAATGTTTTGACACATTTATAAATTCATTCCGTAATGGAAAGATATAAAATTCCAAAGCCTGACCATGAAAGTGATTTGGAATATGACTAAATTTTCTAATTTTCATCAATAAATTATTTACTGAGTTATAAATTTTTTTGATCACATGACAAGCCATTTTTTTCCTCCATTTGTTAACTGTTTTTTCTTCTCTTTCACAAAAAATTGGTTCAAAATGCCCATTTTGACACTATTTTGTGGAAAAACTACTGCATTTGCGAACTATTAATTTGAATATTTGTAATAATTTATTTGGCACTCAGTATATATACTTGTGGTATGTTTTATCTAATTAAAAATATATGTGGAAACATTTTAAATACATTATACTTTATATGGATCTTGTTTGATGACTTTATACTGTTTATTTTATTACAAATATTTGTTGCTAAATTAGTAATGTGCACAAGATTTGTCATTTTTATTATATTTTTTATATGATAAACTGCTGCTTAAATTTTTTAAATTATGTGTTCTGCCAATATTTTAAATTTATTTGGTTTTAACTTGACATAGCTTGAGACGAGGAATTCCATAGAAAATTTTATAGAAAATAAATTTCTTTTGCGATATTTATAAGTAGCATTAATAATTCTGTCAATTAATTTGAAAATAAAAAATATGGTTCTAGCATTCTTGGCAAAAGTTAAAACCCATTTTTCTGGCGATACATAATTTTTTACATATTGAAAATTGTTTAAATGCT
This sequence comes from Maratus speculifer, assembly GCA_964019185.1. Classification (NCBI taxonomy): domain Eukaryota; kingdom Metazoa; phylum Arthropoda; class Arachnida; order Araneae; family Salticidae; genus Maratus; species Maratus speculifer. Next base: position 13,511 of record CAXHSM010001533.1, read on the forward strand.
ATACCTGAAGTGTTCAAAACATTAATGGCCTGCACTTAAACTTAATTAAACATACAAATAGAAAGTTTCTTTTCATGATCTCAATATTATGCATTTTAATACGGAAATTCGACATTGAAAATAATGAAGCCCTCTTTATATAATATGCATATAAAATGAAAATTATTGTATTTGAACTAGGTTTAATATTTTGAAAATAGTTTTATTATTTTTAATAGTTTTTTTTTTTAATTTTTAATAGAATCTGAAAATGATGCTGATTATATTTCTAGCTTTTGTCAATAGCTGGAAGAAATAATTTTTGCTATGTTTATTTTTATGAAATTTACCAGTTATGTGCATTATACTTATAAGCATACATTCATACAAAATATTTTTGGTCCCTTTTATAATCCAGAGTTATGTGGTATTAATAGCTTTTATCCTTAATCCCTTCACCTCCAGATAATTTTATTAATATACATTTATATGTTTTTAAACTATCTATTTAGAAGTCACCAAGCCACTACCATAAATCTTTTTTAAAGGGTATTTGCCCGAAAATAAGAGGTCATTTGGAGATAATAAATATTAATGGCATAAACACAGTATGTAAGCAATGATCTATGGTAAACTCTGTATGACATGGAGGTGAAGATGTGCGAGTGTAATTTCCTGCTTAATGAAAATAGTTATCTATAAGCTTTTTAGAATTTTTTTTACTTTGACAGTTTAGTGCAACATTCCTTAGTTACTCTTTAAATATTCCATATTTTCTATATCAATAATTTGTAAGGCTTTTAATATTTTTTTTTTTTTATGTGGGCTGTTAAAACACATATGTTTGATATGCATAAAAAGGACTGTTTAAGTTGTTCAGAAGTTGCATGATAAATTAAGCCTGTGTACATGCTATAACTGTGTGAAAGAGTTAAGTTTATAAAATGCAAACAAAATTATCATGAAACAGAGACTTTGCTGAAAGAAATTGCATGTAATACATATTGATATTGCAATTTATTTACATTCAAGTAAGATTTTTCCATGTAACAAACATTCTGTAAACTTCTTGCATTTCTTACATAGATTTAAATTATAGCACTTAAATTAATTTCATTTATCTTAAGCAAAAATTTATAAAAAACAAAATATTTTAGTTAACAAATTTGTTTATGTATTTAAGTTCTGCACAAATGAAATTTTTATATTTTCTTTTTTTAGCAAAATATACTTTATAAAATGTTTTTTGATATAATGTAAAATTATATGTCAATCGCATTTTTTCAATATTTTATTGTTGTTATTGTTGTTGTAATGTGTACATTATAATGGTGCTTTTTATTTTTAATGTTTTTGAAAGAAAAAATGTGGTATCAAACTAAATTTGTTTATAAAAATAAAAAATTACCACATCCTTGTCATCAAAATATTTTGTTGCAATTGTTTGTTATTTATCAGACTAATTTTTATGTGTTATATTTTTTATGTGTTGGACAATTGAGTGTTTAAGTTCAAATTTTCTTCAAATGAGTATATACTTTTGTTGAACTTAATAGAACAGTCACGATTTTGGCCTGGGATGGTTAAACTGTTATTTATAAAAATTATAGATTATAAATTTCTTTAATGCTTAATATATATGTATAGTAGCTTTACTTGTTCTTGGTGGTGGGTTTGAACTCCCTTCCATTTTGCTGTGCCAGTTTCCAATATTACCAAAAACAAAATATTTTGCTCAAAGTTATATACTTTTAATCTCAATTAAAAATCTCAGGGTCGTTTGGTGCGATCAGAATCTATATCAGTGGTTTCCAATGGGGGGCAACTTGGTTTTTTTTTAAGGGGGGGGGGGTTAAAAAAATTCCGCCCATTCAGTATGTTTCTTTTGTCTTATTTTGGGAGGAATCAATGTTATAGACTAAAACTATATGGAATAGAAGCTAAATTTTAAAAAATCAGCTTTTTTATTAAATTTTTTAAATGTTCTCAATCTCTAAATTTAAAAATGAAATCGACACCAGAATAATTATGTAAATAATCATTTAAAATATTTTGACATATTTTTATAGAGTAACATATCTAATTTTTCTGGTTATTATTGCGTTTTACAATTTTTCATAGTCCTTTTTGATTATTTATTGAAATAACTTTCAATTTTCATTTGCTCTGTTGTATGTCAGATGAAGAATCTTTGATAAAGGAAGCTGCTTAAAATTATATATAAATCTGACTATATTGAACATATTTTATCTAAAAAGTATATGAAATATAACAAGGTCTTACCAGCTTTAAACAAATTTATAAATTTTAATAACATTAGAAGGGGAAATTTATAGATAGTATCTATGGCTCTATCGCATGTCTTCTTCACAGCAAATAAATTTACATGATGACATATGCACTTTAAATTTTAAAATAAGTTAATACAGGAACGACATTTAATGCTATTTGAAAAAAAAAAAAAACGAAAAGAAAGATGTCAAAAGTGTGTTGCGATGGGGAATAATGGGTACTTAAAATTCATAAAAATGAGAATCTTGAAAAAAGTGAAAATCTTGTATTGTGTTATACATGGAAACAAAATTTAATGCCCAAAGCTTTTCCATGAACTCGTAATAAATTGCTAAGTTGAATTATAAAAAGTGTGAATGTTGTCAATGTAGTGCTAAATGTAAGTCTCACTTCAAGATACTTTGTGAAGTTTAGAATACAAATCATATAATAATTTTCTGTAATATCTAGGTAAGTTTTAAAAGTACAACAAAAATTTTTTTGACTCAAAAGCGAAGATAAATGTAATTGCATTTACAGAATTGTATTAAAAACGTATTTATGTCAGAAGATTAATCTTTTTGAAAAGACAAAAACATAGAATGAAAAATTGTTAACACTCTGTTATGCTTCTGACATATGAATAGGGTTCATTTTTAAACAAAAACGGACATTATTTACAGAGTGAGGGAGGGTGGGGGCATAAGGATTTTACAGATGCTTTGTTGGGATGTGGCCAAAAAAAATTTGGGAACCACTGATCTATATACACACGTGTGTATTTAAGACACACATAGATAATCTTTTTTTCAAAAAATTTCTCATTTTTTTATGCTGGGACTTTTTTTTCTTTTTTAAAATCTGATATTTAAAGCTGAAAATATATTGCAGCTATAAAGCAAAATAAATGTAATTCTTATATTCAGAATGCTTATTTTAAGGTTATCAATCCTGTTGAAATATCAAGTATACGTATAGCGCTTATTTGTTTGCTTGCTTTTGGACTTTCTTTTTATTAAATTTGTGACACTTCAAATTTTATGTATTTGACTGGAAAATAATACATTGTATCAATAAAAAATTAAACAAATTGTATAAAAAACAATTCATTTTAATATGATTTGTATATAAATGTGTTGTATTAAAATATTTTAGAAAAATGGCTTATTTATTTATTTTTAGACATTTACTGACTAGAACTGCATTATAATGGTTTTAAAGAACATTGAAGCAATATTAATACATAGTTTGAATATCTGAACATTTTACAGCATTAAAATGTTATTTTAGAACAACTTTATTAAATGATGCATATCGTTTTAGTATATTAGAAATGAAGTAACAGAACAACAACTATATTGCAATAGCTGGGCAATAAAATCTTTCTTATAATTAAATAATAAAAAATAAAATGTCAAACAATTGTTCTAAACTTAATCATAGTACTTTGCATGTACCAGAGGTAATGAATTCTACCTTACTCAAACACCTCACCATACTTAGACTTCTTGTAATATGGGATATTTAACATTTGCAATTTTGTTCACATGAAGAAAGTAAGCTGAAACTGACGTTAATTAATCAAAGCGAAAAAACTTTTTTAAAACACCATAAAATATAAATTCTGCTAGGCCTTTCAAAAGAACCGAGTCTTTCTTCATCAGGCAAGCAAAGTCTAAAGCAAACAAGCCTGCTACATTCATAGTAGACATGCATCTTCTTTGCACCTGACGAAGAAAGACTGTTCTTTCAAAAGGCCTTGCACAATTTATATTTTATGGTGTTTTAAAGAAGTTTTTTCGCTTCACACGAAAAAAGTCACATACGTCATACTGAGTATACATCTTTTAAAATAATTAAAGAAATTATAAGGAATACAGTACTGCTACCTCTCTGAACTAAGATTTGATCATAGTTTCATTTTCCTCTTTTGTGATTAAGGGGACACAGTACCTTTAAAACCATTTCTAAAATTTAGAATAATGTTGTAATATATGTGGTGGCACAATACTTAATACTAAAATTTATTATTATTATTATTTGTAAAACAGTCTGTTTTACTAAAACTTAAATTAAAAAAAACTATAATAACTGTTTTAAAATCCCTACTACTTTTATAAATATGAATATTTTGGCTTTGAATTTTTCCCCACATTCATTAGAATATAGTACATAAAACTGTGTATGGATATTTAGATGCATCTATGGGATTTTACAATTTTTTTCTCTCATGTGATCAGTGCTGAGTGAAGCGTCTACCTGGTCTTCAATCCCCGTCAGCGCCACCTATTGTTTGAGATGCGAACTAAAATAAAAAATTATGGTAAAAAAACTGACATTATACATAACCCTCCTGCAAAAATTTTTTAAATAGCTGTCACCGTTTGCAAGTTATTGAATTTTAAAATCCATCAGTCATTTTTGGGACACCCGGTATCTAGTTTGCATTTTGACATTTATTATTGTTTATTTATTTATTTTCATTGGATAGCTGAGATGCAAGCCGACATCATTCCTTTTTTTTTTTCCTATTTTGAATGCAGATATTTTTTATAAAGTTAGTTTCACTTTCAAAACCGGTTTCAAAAGTGAAAGTGTCTTTTAAAAAATATCTGGAACTAAAATAAAAAAAGTAAAAAAGGCAGGTTGTTGGCATGGACCTCAGCTATCTAAAGCAAAAAACAATTATTTTAAAATGTCGAAATGCAAAAATCAACTGTTTTTTAAAATATCGAAATACAAAAAAAATATTATTTTAAAATGTCGACCCTCAACACCCCCTCCCCCCCCCCCTCTCGCTGCGCCAGTGGCCTATATTTTAATTACATTTTATAAGAAATGGTAATTTTGTTTGTAATGGAAACAAAATTTCAAAACTAAATTAAAATTTTATTAATGAAATCATTATAATTTTCATTTTATTTATATTAGATCACGTTTTATTTTGTATGGCTTAAACTCCTAAAAGTTCATCTCGAATTAAATTAATGTGCATTGTTTTTTTCTTATTTTAAATATGTACATTAAAAAAAAAAAACTACAATTTCTGCGAATATTCCTTCGTTTTTCAATATGTGGTGCCACATATTGCCACTATTTTGGATAGATGGTGCCAAACCTCAACAAGCGCAAAAAGTTTTGACTCATTTGCAAATTCTTTTTTTAAGGGTGTTCTCAACTGCTCCGCTCAACAAGCGCAAAACGTTTTGACACATTTACAAAGTCATTTTGTAACAGAAA
>CAXHSM010001534.1:0-24797 GCA_964019185.1 Maratus speculifer
CATGCATGATTCTTGTTAATTATGTTTCAACCTATGTATAAGTTGATAATATTGCAGATTGATTAAGACTATATGCGTTGCAATATTCAGAATATGCTGGAAATGTTTCATAATCTATGTTGCACACATGTTTTTCTTTCTTGTTAGTTATGATTTGTTCTTTATATAGATTGGTAAAATTACTGCAAATAGATTAAAATGATAGGTTTACAATATTGAACATGTATTGGAAAGTGTTTCATAATCTATACTAATTTTTCATTCTTCTTAGTTTATTTATGTTTTGCTGTTTGCATAGGGTGGGAAGATTGCTGTCCAAAGATGAAAATTATAGGTTTAAAGTATTCAGAATGAATTGGAAAGTATCTAAACATGCTGTATGCAAAAATTTTTATTGTCGTTAATTATGCTTTGTTTTTTGCACAGAATGGTAAAATTCTTGTACATGAATGACAATAAGTTTACAGTATTCAGAATGAGTAGGAAAATGCATCATAATCGATGCAGTATGCATGATTCTTTGTTTTTGTTAGGGAAAAATTACTGTATATGGATGAAAATAGTATTCAGAATATGTTGGAAGTTGCATCATATTCTATGTTGCACACATAACTTTTCGTTCTTGTTTTTTCTTTCTTTTTTTTTTCTTTACACATTGATAAAATTATTGCAGATGGATGAAGGCATTTAATTAAATCAGGCTTATATTAAAATTGACAATATATATTCTAAATTAATGTACCTGTCATTTGTACAAAAGAATGTCCCGATTGGTAATTGCCCCGGTGTAATTGATAATTACAATGTTCCCAGGGTAGTTACCGAGAATCAAAAATTTTTAATTAAGCAAACTTTAAATAATATTTTAATCAAAGCCTATATTTTATTGAATAGAAACATGGTGAATCATTAACCATGCTAAATTTGGTCACATCTATTGTAAACATTAAAAAGATATTTAGATGTTAGTGTTTTTTGATCAGGAATTACCCCGGTCCACCCTATAAGTTTCATACTTCAATTAGGAAAATGTTTAACTGACAAAGAAAGAAAATCAGGACTCTGTTATTTATTAAATATTTTCATTTCATATGAAACTTTCCATTCTTGGACGACTTAACTTACAAAATAAAACTAATATATTTTTATTGAACATTTCAGTCACTAAGCATAAAACATGCAAAGTAGATAAATTTAAACATTTCATGTTTTTGGATTTTTTTTTTTTTTTTTTTTTTTTTTTAACATAATTTTGTGAAAAAAGCAGACAGCTATTAAAAAATATTCCGTATTTGCTTAGGGTTTCTTGCAGTGCAATACATCAAAAGTCTTTTCTAGATTTTCAACATTGTATGTAATATTTTGACGACTTGAAAATTTTTTATTTTTTTCTCATAAATCATGTAAAATAACATTTATCCATTAAGAACCACATTTGATTTACTAAACAGCTATAAATACAAATTCCAATTGAAATCTACCCTAAACCCGAAAAATTTAAACCAGATTCAATTGGAATTTTCAGGTGGCATTTCAAAATATATTATTTTGTCACAGGTAAAAGGGTTCTAATTAGGTTTTTTTTTTCTTGTGGTTTTTTCAATTGGGTTAAGGATAGATTTCAATAGGAATTTTCAGGTTCTGGGTAGTGCATGTTGACAGAAATTAATTCGTCTTTCTTAAACAGATTAATGTTTACACTGATTTTTATTTCAGTTCAAATTGGGTTCTTGTCAATGTGTATCAGCAGAAATTATTTTTCCTTCTTCGGATCAAGTTAAGATTCCATAGATTTTTTTTTTTTTTTTTGGGGGGGGGGGGGGGTTGTTGGAGTGAGTTTAATTCAAATATAATTTTCAAGTTCTGGTCAGATTGCATTTCCGCAGAAAATATTTTGTTCTGTGCAGGGATTGGATTCAAAATAGACTTCAATTGAAATTTACAGCTTCTAGTCTGTCCGTATCAATGAAAATTACATTTTCTTTCTTGTTTCAGGATATGGTTGGATAGATTTTTTTTTAAGGTTCAAATCTGGTAATGGGTCAACTTGAAATGAAATTTTTAAGTTCTTGTTGAGTTACATTTCAATCTATAATATTTTGTCGCAAATAGATTGACTACTGGAGGGATTTTTTTTTTTTTTTTTTTTTAGTGTTTGGATTGTGTTTAGGATAGACTTCAATTGGAAATTTCCGGTTCTGGTCAATGTATGTCAAACGAAATTATTTTGTCTTTCTTGGACAAATTTATGTTTCCATTAATTTTTTTTTTTGGTTTAGATTGAGTTTCAGGTAAACTTATAGGTTTTTGTCGGTGCTTATTGGCAGAAATTATTTTTTCAATTTCGGATCAGGTTACAGTGTGATGGGATTTTTTTTTTTTTTTTGTTTCGATTTGGGTTCAATTCAAATAGAATTTTTAGGTTCTGGCCAGGTTGCGTTTACATGAAAAACATATTCTGTCATGAACAGATACTGGATTACAATTCCTATGTTTTTTTTTGGTGGGAGGGAGGGGGGGGGGGGAGTTTGTATCAGGTTTAAGATTTTATTAAAATTTCCATGATCTAGTCTGTACGTATTTACATAATTTCTTTTTCTAAAAATCTTGATATGGTTGGATAATTGTTTTTTTTTTTTTTTTCGGGTTTGAATCTCGATTCAGTTTGACTTGAATTGGAATTTTCAGGTTCTTGTCGAGTTGCATTTCAAGTACTAGTTTTCAATTCTGGTCAGTGGATGGGGACGGAAATTATTTTGTCTTTCTTGAACAGATTTATATTTCCTAATTTTTTTATTTTACTTTTTTTTGGGGAGGGGGGGGGGGATTGGATTGGGTTTCAGGTTAAGAGTTCGGATTGGGTTTGAGATAGACTTCTATTGGAATTTCCATGATCTGGTCAGTACATATCGACATAAATTGTCTTTTTTTTTTTTTTTTCTAAAATCTTGATTTGATTGGATTTTTTTTTGGGGGGGGGGGGAGGGGATTGAATCTGGTTTCGGATTGACTTCAAATGGAATTTTCAGGTTCTTGTTGAGTTGCATTTCAAGTAGTGGTGTACCGAGTAGTACTTTGGCCGAGTAGCCGAGTACCGAGTACTCGGCCACTGACTACTCGGCCGAGTACCGAGTAGTTGTATAATAAGAAAATAAAACACTGATGTGCGCAAAATGTGAGCTTAGGTGTACATATATATAAATATACTTGTGTACACATGTCTATACCTGTGTGTACATATAATATAATATACATATTAGTATAAATAAACTTATCAAATTTGAAATTTGTGCACCTTTTAAATACAAATTTTGACAGTTCAAAACTAATAAGAAAGGAGAATTGATACATGACAACTACAGTTATTAACTAATACTAAATATACTTCTTATAATAATAATAACTAAACATTCTTTAACCCTTCAATTTATTCCAACCATTGAAATCTGTCTATCAAAAATAAAAATGTTCATCGGTTACTGTAACAATTCATTGAATAATGCAAACATTTCATATTTATTTTGTAACTGTCTGTACCTTATTTTCTTTTGATTAAAAAAAAATGTATTGGCTTTGCAGTTTCTTTTCATTTTTCATGTGTACAGATTATATTATGTTATTTTAAATTTATTATTTTTTAAATATCTCAGTAAAAAACTAACCTTTTTCACTGAAAATATTAAATGTGTAAATTAAGAATGCCTTAAAAAGCAAGCTGTAAAATTGATGAATTTAGATGATCTAGAACTTGAAAATCCACCAAAGAAACAAAAAATAAATATGAGAATGCTAATGTCAACGAATCAAAAGAGAAAATGCAAGCAAAAAGTTCATCTATTTTCTGGCAATGTTTGAAGAAATTGTGAATGAACAAAAAGATTGTGGCACTAGTACTAGTTTAAAATCACCGCATGAAGAATTGGTACAAAAAGATATACAGGCTTTCTTAACAGAAGACATGTAAAACTGACACTCCATTTGCATGGTGAGGGGGGAAAAAACTTTTCTGTTTATGTGCAACTTTGCAAAAAACTCTTACATGCACCTTCAACAACTGTTTATTCTGAACGTAATAGAGGTCAGCCAAATTTATAGTAGTAAAAGAAATGCCCTGTCTACTAATAACATAGAACGTTTGGTGTTTTTGCACCATAATTTGAAATATATTAAATTTAATTATTAATTTTTTATTGCATTTATCGTATTTTCAGTTTTTTTAATCCAAAATAAGTCTTTCCTGTTTCCCTATATATAAAAAAGTATTTTTATTTGTATAAATGTGAAATTTCTTTAGGGATTTTGTTCTTAACTTTTTTTATATTTTGCAGACATATTGTTAAATACAGAGTAAATAGTTTTATGAATTACTACATATATTATACATTGATATTCAAATAACTTTTTTCAGATCAGTTATAAATTCATATGCTTAAAAAATGAAATTCTTACAACTACTCGGTATTGGCCGAGTACTCGGCCAAAATTTGGCCGAATACCGAGTACTCGGCAAATTGGCCGAGTAGGCCGAATACCGAGTATTTATCGAGTACTCGGTACGGCTCTAATTTCAAGTATATTATTTTGTCGCAGATAGATTGGGTTACAATTGAAAGTTTTTTTTTTTTTTTGGTGGGGGGGGGGGGGGGGTAGTGTTTGAAATGGATTTAGGATAGATTTCAATTGAAATTCTTGTCAGTGTATGTGGACAGAAATTATTTGGTCTTTCTTGGACAGACTTGCGTTTCCATTGTTTTTTCCTTTTGGATTAGATTTCATGTTAACTTTCAGACTCTTGTCAGTGAGTATCGGCAGAAATAATTTTCTCTTTTTCGGATTAGGTTAAGGTTCGATAGAAATTTTTTTCAGGTTTCAATCAGGTTCAATTCAAATGGAATTTTCAAGTTGCGGTCAGGTTGTGCTTTAATGGAAAATATTTTGTACTGTATAGATACTGGGTTCCGGTTATATGGAATTTCCTTTTTCAGATTCAGATTAGGGTTTAAGATAGACTAATTGGAATTTCCAGATTTCTGATCCCGCGTATCTCTGGAAATTAATTTTTCTTTCCCGAATCGAGATATGGTTGGATAATTTTTTTTTTTTTTTTTGGGGGGGGGGGGGGGAGTTGAATCTGGTTTCGGTTTGACTTCAAATGTAATTTTCAGGTTCTTGTTCAGTTGAATTTCAATGTATTTTATTTTGCAGCAGATAGATTGAGTTACTCTTGGAGGGATTTTTTTCTTTCTGGTTTTGGATTGTATAGGATAGATTTCAATAGGAATTTTTCGATTCTGGTCAGTGTATTTCAATGGAAATTATTTTGTCTTTCTTGGACAAATTTATCTTTCCATTAAATTTTTGTTGGTTTAGAATGGGTTATAGGGGTTCAGGATAACTTGTAGGTTCTTGTTGGCAAACTTGTATAAAACCAAAAACTTTCTGCAAATTAATTTAATGTTGGGTGTAATTCGCATTTTTTGTGCAATTCATGGTCATCATTCGTGTTTTTTTATGTGATTTATGAATGTAATTTGCATTTTACATGATTTATGGACGTAATTTGCTATTTTTATGCAATTCATAGACATAATTTGTGTTTTTTCAGCTTTCTGTCGACAAAATTTGTGTCTTTTGATCGATTTATTGACATTATTTGTGTTTTTATAGGATTTATGAATGTAATTCGCTTTCTTTACACAACTCTTGGACGTAATTCGCATTTTTTGCAATTTATGAATGTTATTAGTGTTTTTTTGCACGATTCATGGAAGTGATTCGCATTTTTTGAGTGATTTATGAACATAATTCACATTTTTATGCAATTCATGGATGTAATTTGCATTTTTTGAGCGAATCATGAATGTAATTCGCGTTTTTTATGCAAATTATGGATGCAAAACGCTATTCCCTATTTTTATGTGATTTATAGACGTAATTTGCATTTTAGCTTTCTGCTGCCAAAATTCGTATTTTTTGAGTGATTTATGAACATAATTCCCATTTTACTACACAATTCATAGACGTAATTTGCATTTTTCATACAATTTATGAACGTAATTCTCACTTTTTTACACAATTCATGGACGTAATTCACGTTTTGAGCGATTTGTGGACCCAATTCGCATTTTTTATGCGATTCATGGACATAATTTGCGATTTTTATGCGATTAATGAATGTAATTTACATTTTACATGATTTATGGATGTAATTTGCTATATTTATGTGATTTGTAGACATAATTCGCATTTTTTGAGCTTTCTGTCGACGAAATTTGCGTTTTTTGATCGATTTATTGACGTTATTTGTGTTTTTATAGGATTTATGAATGTAATTTGCTTTTTTAACCAATTCTTCTACGTTTTTTTGCACGATTCATGGAAGTGATTCGCATGTTTTGAGTGATTTATGAACGTAATTTGCGTTTCAGCTTTCTGCTGCCAAAATTCGTGTTTTTTGAGCGATTTATGAACATAATTCCCGTTTTACTACACGATTCATAGACATAATTTGTGTTTTTCATACAATTTCTGAACGTAATTCTCACTTTTTTAAACAATTCATGGACGTAATTCACATTTTGAGCGATTTGTGGACCCAACTCACGTTTTTTATGTAATTCGCTTTTTTGAGCAATTCATGGACATAATTCGCGATTTTTATGCCATTAATGAATGTAATTTACATTTTACATGATCTATGGACGTAATTTGCTATATTTATGAGATTCATAGATATAATTTGCATTTTTTGAGCTTTCTATTGACGAAATTTGCGTTTTTTGATCGGTTTATTGACGTTACTTGTGTTTTTATAGGATTTATGAATGTAATTCGCTTTTTTTACCAATTCTTGGACGTAATTTGCATTTTTTGCAATTTATGAACGTTATTCGTGTTATTTTGCACAATTCATGGAAGTGATTCGCATTTTTTGAGTGATTCATGAACGTAATTCACATTTTTTATGTAATTCATGAATGCAAAACACTATTCGCTATTTTTATGCGATTTATAGACGTAATTTGCGTTACAGCTTTCTGCTGCCAAAATTCGTGTTTTTTGAGCGATTTAGAACATAATTCTCGTTTTACTACACGATTCATAGACATAATTTGTGTTTTTCATACAATTTCTGAACGTAATTCTCACTTTTTTAAACAATTCATGGACTTAATTCACGTTTTGAGCGATTTGTGGACCCAACTCACGTTTTTTATGTAATTCGCTTTTTTGAGCAATTCATGGACGTAATTCGCGATTTTTATGCCATTAATGAATGTAATTTACATTTTACATGATTTATGGACGTAATTTGCTATATTTATGAGATTCATAGATATAATTTGCATTTTTTGAGCTTTCTATTGACGAAATTTGCATTTTTTGATCGGTTTATTGACGTTACTTGTGTTTTTATAGGATTTATGAATGTAATTCGCTTTTTTTACCAATTCTTGGACGTAATTTGCATTTTTTGCAATTTATGAACGTTATTCGTGTTATTTTGCACAATTCATGGAAGTGATTCGCATTTTTTGAATATTCATGAACGTAATTCACATTTTTTTATGTAATTCATGAATGCAAAACACTATTCGCTATTTTTATGCGATTTATAGACGTAATTTGCGTTTCAGCTTTCTGCTGCCAAAATTCGTGTTTTTTGAGCGATTTAGAACATAATTCTCGTTTTACTACATGATTCATAGACATAATTTGTGTTTTTCATACAATTTCTGAACGTAATTCTCACTTTTTTAAACAATTCATGGACGTAATTCACGTTTTGAGCGATTTGTGGACCCAATTCGCATTTTTCATGCGATTCATGGACATAATTCGCGATTTTTATGCGATTAATGAATGTAATTTACATTTTACATGATTTATGGACGTAATTTGCTATATTTATGCAATTTGTAGACATAATTCGCATTTTTTTAGCTTTCTGTCAACAACATTTGCGTTTTTTGATCGATTTATTGATGCTATTTGTGTTTTTATAGGAGTTATGAATGTAATTCGCTTTTTTTTACCAATTGTTGGATGTAATTTGCATTTTTTGTAATTTATGAATGTTATTAGTGTTATTTTGCACGATTCATGGAAGTGATTTGCATTTTTTGAGTGATTTATGAACGTAATTTGCATTTCAGCTTTCTGCTGCCAAAATTTGAGTTTTTTGAGCAATTTATGAACATAATTCTCGTTTTACTACACGATTCATAGACATAATTTGCATTTTTCATACAATTTATGAACGTAATTCTCACTTTTTTACACAATTCATGGACGTAATTCACATTTTGAGCGATTTGTGGACGTAATTCGCATTTTTTATGCAATTCGCTTTTTTTGAGCGATTCATGGACATAATTCGTGATTTTTATGCGATTAATGAATGTAATTTACATTTTACATGATTTATGGATATAATTTGTTATATTTATGCGATTCGTAGACATATTTTGCATTTTTTGAGCTTTTTGTCGAAGACGAATTGACGAAACTGGCGGGCCACAGGTTGTGCATCCCTATTTTAGAAGTTTTTTAAATTTTCAAATTTGAGAGTTTTTTAATGTGACAGTTATATTCTTAATTCATTCAATAGATAATGATGTTATATGCAAGCAAAAAAAAAAAAAAAAAAAAAAAAAAATTAAGCCATTCCATCAAACAGTTTTTTTTTTTAATCTTGGTGTTAGTCGTCAAAAATAAAGTTTGGAGAAAACGCGACTTAAAGTTGAAATTATATGGGTGCGACTATGAATGTGTTAATACATAAAAGCTTATAACTCCGTTAAAAATGCAAATATTTTTATGCGGTTTTTTGCATTGAGTTAAGAATTAATTGAATAATCAAACTAGATCATAAAAAAATAGATTTTTTGAAAAGTTTTCAACCCCTGAGCCTCCTTAAACTCAAAAAGCATCGGTGTGACAAGAAATTATCATTTTTTTAGCATAATGCGTCTCAGAAAAGTGATTTATTTCAAATAACGAATTTTTACTTAACTAATCCATGTAATATGCACTTTCACAATTTTAAGTAGAATTTTCGCCAGATAATTGAATTGCTTTATTAAATGAAATCTGATTAAAAAAAAGCGGCGGATTCTAAAATGTGCCAAAACATTTAAATATTAAGTTTGGTTTTGATTCATATAAGTGACAATTATAGTGATCTTTCTTAGCTCTGGGAGGGGTTTTAACCCCAAAACCACCCCCTTGGCTGCGCCACTGACAACAAAATTTTATGTTGGTGCAAGGAGTAATTTTATAAATTATAGTAACATTGTATGATATATCTTGAAATTGACGATACGAAATTTTTTTTTTTTTTTGACATAAATCATGTAAAATAATATTCATCAATCAAGATCCACCTCTGACTTATTAATCACTTATAAATAAAATAAACAACTCACAAAGCGTCACAAAAATTTATGAAATTAAGTAGTGTGACATTATTCAAATTTACTTAATTAAGAGGAAACAAGTTAATGAAATGTTGTATAAATATTAATTGAAAACTCTATAGATTACTAGGTACTATTAGGTTATTCCATCGATCAAAAAATTATCGCCTAACAATAAGATTAAATTCCAATTATGGATGATCTTGAGTGTCACATTCAATGACATTAAATACGATTTGTGTATTTAAAATGTCATTAAGTGACTTTTATTTCGACTTTTTATTAATATTTTACTAATTATTTGTTTTTTCGTTATTTGAAATAAAAAATATGTCATGTATAATTTGGCTATTAGTTTGGTGATTGTATAATTTGGCGAAATTGGTCGACGGGATAACAGAGTAGTACCGATTACTAAAATATTTCATAATAGAAATAATTTATGTAACTGAAAATGTTTTATCCAACATTTCACTTAAGTTTAAAACAAGCAATATATAGAAATTGTAAATTCCCTCCCTCAAGTGTGTGTAACTTGGGACCAGACATTGTTCAAAATATAATGCGCTCATCTTTTGTTTACATTTTTAAAAAGAGTAATTTGATTGTAATAATGGAGAAGAAATCATAATGAATGCTTATAATAGAGTATAATACAGTCAACTCTGTGAAATCCACAAAATGCATTATCTGCAAAATATGCTAAAATGTAAACATTGAAAAGTGTTTTAACATTTAAACTCAAAGATAAAGATATGCAATACTTTTTATTTTCATGAAATGACAAATTTTTTAATGAAATAAACTGGGGATTTAAGAAAATTCATGTATTTTGCACCCTGTATTTTTTAATAACATTACTTTAAGCAAGTCAGTATGTTTCAGTTGATTGGGTATGATTAATGCACACCTATTCTTTGCTCAAGCAGCAAAAAAATTTTAAAAATAAATAATTTTATCTCTTTTTTTTTTTTTAATCAAACAAAACTGATACATATCTCCTTCAGTAAATATTCTTGAACAGGACAATTTTATGTTGGCGCAAGGAGTAATGAGAAAAAAAATTATTGAAAACAAACCAAAAAAAGTACAGTACAGGATTTTTACCTGGCATTCTCGTAAAATTTTGAATATACCCTATCTCCCCTCTTTTAGCCTTTTTCATTCAGGTAGAATTTATTTATTTAGAATAGAATTGATAAAGAAAATGCAAAAAGTGAAAAACATTGAACAGACATGATAGAATCATTAAGTAATTTTCATGGTTTTAATAATCCACATGGCCGTTTCTTGTTATGCGAATTCAGTGTTTCAATGTCTTAATATACAATGAATAAAGTCTGCAATAAGGTTAAATGGAGAATCTTGCAATGGATTTTTACCGCCGTTTTTTCAAATTTACTTAATTAAGAGGAATCGAGTTAATGAAATGTTGTATAAATTTTACTTGTTAACTCTATAGGTTACTAGGTACTACTAGGTTATCCCATCGACCAAAAAATTATCGCCAAACTATAAGATTAAATGCCAATAATGGATGATCGTGAATGTCACATTCAATGCCATTAAATACGATTTGTGTGTTTAAAATGTCATTAAGTGATTTTTATTTCGACTTTTTATTAATATTTTACTAATTACTTATTTTTTCGTTATTTGAAATAAAAAATATGTCATGTATAATTTGGCTATTAGTTTGGTGATTGTATAATTTGGCGAAATTGGTCGACAGGATAACAGAGCAGTACCGATTACTAAAATATTTCATAATAGAAATAATTTATGTAACTGAAAATGTTTTATCCAACATTTCACTTAAGTTTAAAACAAGCAATATATAGAAATTGTAAATTCCCTCAAGTGTGTGTAACTTGGGACCAGACATTGTTCAAAATATAATCTGCTCATCTTTTGTTTACATTTTTAAAAAGAGTAATTTGATTGTAATAATGGAGAAGAAATCATAATGAATGCTTATAATAGAGTATAATACAGTCAACTCTGTGAAATCCACAAAATGCATTATCTGCAAAATATGCTAAAATATGAACATTGAAAAGTGTTTTAACATTTAAACTCAAAGATAAAGATATGAAATACATTTTCATGAAATGATAAATTTTTTAATGAAATAAACTGGGGATTTAAGAAAATTCACGTATTTTGCACCCTGTATTTAAAAACAATACTTTAAGCAAATCAGTAAGTTTCAGTTGATTGGGTGCAAACCTATTCTTTGCTCAAGTAGCAAAAAAATTTTAAAAATAAATAATCTAAACATTTTTTTGCAGGATTTTTACCTGGCATTCTCGTAAAATTTTAAATATACCCTGCCTCCTCAGTCTAATCCATAAGTTTTAATACATTCTATATTAAAAATCCATTGCAAGATTCTCGGGTTAACTTTATTCATTGTATATTAAGACATTGCAAGATTGAATTGGCATAACAAGAAACAGCCATGTGGATTATTAAAACCATGAAAATTACTTAATGATTCTATCATGTCTGTTCGATGTTTTTCAATTTGTGCATTTTCTTTATCAAATTCAATTGTACATAAATAAATCCGAGGGGTTCGACAAACTAGTTTTTGGTGTACCAGATTTATAAATCAAGTTGATTTACTTGATTTACTCCTGATTTACTGATTTACTCCTGATTTACTCGTGATTTACTGATTTACCTCTGATTTACTGATTTACTTGCGATTTACTCCTGATTTACTGATTTACCTGATTTGCTCCTGATTTACTGATTTACTCGTGATTTACTGATTTACCTCTGATTTACTGATTTACTTGCGGTTTACTCCTGATTTACTGATTTACTCGTGATTTACGGATTTACCTCTGATTTACTGATTTACTTGCGATTTACTCTCCTCATTATAGAGGTTAGCATTGCTTTGATTGGCTCTTCAGAACCTGTGACGCGATGACAACTGTTTGTAATACAGTAGAACCCCGCAAATTCGGACCCCGTTAATCCGGATCTCCGGATAATCCGGATTGGTTTAGTCTTCTTTTTTTTTTCAAATTTGAGAAACGATTGGCTAATTTCCATAACATTAACTGGCTTCATCGTCGTATTCTGAATAAAAAAATAAAAAAAACTTTTTCTGAAATCATTTTGGAAGAATTAAGCAAAGTAAACATTTTTACTGTCTGTAAATATTCAATAAGTTTAATATCTGCAACTGCATATTCATATTATGGATGTCTTTTGTGTCACCTCTCACTCTGCCCCCCAGGGGAGGAACATTTTAAATTTCTTTACAACAACAGTCGTGTGACACATCATTTGAAAGGTCTGCAACTGCTTATTCATATTATGGATGTCTTGTGTGTCACCCGCCACTCTGCCCCCCAGGGGGGGCATATTTTTAATTACTTTACAACACCAGTCGTGTACACATCATTTGAAAGGTCTCTAACTGCTTATTCATATTATGGATGTCTTGTGTGTCACCCACCACTCTGCCCCCCCCCAGGGGGGCACTTAATTTCTTTACAACACCTGTCGTGTGACACATCATTTGAAAGGTCTGCAACTGCTTATTCATATTATGGATGTCTTGTGTGTCACCCACCACTCTGCCCCCCAGGGGGTCACATTTTTAATTTCTTTACAACACCAGTCGTGTGACACATCATTTGAAAATTCTGCAACTGCTTATTCATATTTTGGATGTCCTGTGTGTCACCCCACACTCTGCCCCCCCAGGGGGGCACATTTTTAATTTCGTTGCAACACCAGTCGTGTGACACATCATTTGAAAGGTCTACAACTGCATATTCATATTATGGATGTCTTTTGTGTCACCCCTCACTCTGCCCCCCAGGGGAGGCACATTTTTAATTTCTTTACAACAACAGTCGTGTGACACATCATTTAAAAGATCTGCAACTGCTTATTTATATTATGGATGTCTTGTGTGTCACCCACCACTCTGCCCCCCAGGGGGGCACAATTTGAATTTCTTTACAACACCTGCCGTGTGACACATCATTTGAAAGGTCTGCAACTGCTTATTCATATTATGGAGTCTTGAGTGTCACTCCCCACTCTGCCCCCCATGGGGGGGCACATTTTTAATTTCTTTACATGACCATTCGTGTGACACATCATTTGAGAGGACTGCAACTGCTTATTCATATTATGGATGTCTTGTGTGTTACCCCCCACTCTGCCCCCCCAAGGGGTCACATTTTTAATTTCTTTACAACACCAGTCTTTTGACACATCATTTGTAAGGTCTGCAACTGCTTATTCATATTATGGATGTCTTGTGTGTCAACCCTTCAGTCTGCCCCCAGGGGCGCACATTTTTAATTTATTTACAACACCAGTCGTGTAACGCATCATTTGAAAGGTCTACAACTGCTTATTCATACCATGGTCATTCATACGAGCGCAGCAAGCAGGGGTAACCTAAAACTTGGAATCATTAGCGAGTAAGCGGGGGGTTGGCGAGCGTAGCGAACAGGGGGGCGTAGCCCCCCTAGTATAATAAAAAAAGAATGGGATCCAGAATGAAAAATTCGAGAGTATGGCTAGTGGAAAATTATGTCTCATATTAGCTTCATATGCGCAAATAAATATGCGAGTAACGAAACATTTATTTGCATATTTTTTTACTATTACTACAATTCAGTATTTATGCAAAACTGTGAAAGGGCCTCAAAACTAAATTCGAGTTCTGGACAGAATTTTCATTTGGATTTTCAGAACAGAATTTCATTTAGTGATTTTGGAATAATTTTCTGAGGAGGCTCATTTTTTTTTTTTTTTTTTTGGGGGGGGGGGGGGGATAAGCTCCCTCATGATGACATTTCTGTTGTTGTCAAATCCTAAAAATTATCCTAAAATGCTAATTTAACAACATTTCAAAATCATTTTTGGCATTTATCAGAAAATAGAAAAACTTTCTAATTTCTTCATATCTAAATAAAATGTAAATTTACAAATCTAATGTAATGTAAATTCAAATCTAATGTAAATTTACATATTTTTAGAAATAGTAATGTAATTTTTTTGTATTTATAAATAAAAGTGAATTAGTGAAAGTATCACAAAAAATTAATTTTAATTTAAGGATAATTAAGGATTTCTTTTAATTTAAGGATAACTTTCAATATAATAATTGATCATGATGTGAGTTGAACCCCCCCCCCCCCCCCCTTTACCAAAGAAAACGTGCCATGATCCCCCCTCTCTAAATTGAAGACGATTGAGGACTGAATCCTCCTTTGTATATGATAAACGATGCTTTACAAATAAATGTTTTTTTTTTTTTTTTTTTTTTTTTTTTTTTTTTTTTTTTTTTTTTAATTTATTGTTGAACCTTTTTTAACCGAATACTTCGCTTGGCATACATATAAATTACAGTTTGCTTTATAATTTGATGCTTCAGGAAACTATGTCCACAGTTTCTTCTTTTTCTAAGTAAATGAATAGAAGAAATAAATGAATCAACTAGCCCCAACATGGTTCGTACGGATATCGTTATTTTCAAGGTTAAACATCAGTATTTTTTGTTAAAAAAATAAATCTAGTTCGAATGCGCGAAACTTCGTCTTATTTAAGGATTGATTTTCTATAAAAATATACTGGTACACAAAATTTCCTGGTCGTGAAATTCCAAGACCCATACTTACCCTACCATAGGAAAAATCCAAATTATTTGAGATTTGAGAATATCTGATACAAACAGAATAATATACATACACTGATACGGAAACAACTGATGCTGAAATGTTTGAGTTCAAACCAGGCCCTGATTACAGGGCTGTAGCTAGAAGTGAACAATAAGGAGGGAGGGGGGTCAAGAGAATGTAGGAGGGTTCAAGAAAATGTAGGGGGGGGGGGGTCAAGAGAATGTAGGGGGGGGGGGGGGCTCATAATTTGTTTTCTCTCTCTGACACAGAAAGATAAATTACTGTTGTAATAAATTTATTTTATGCTAAGAAAAGTACATGATGATGAAAATTTTGGGTCTATAACTGGTGAAAAATTAAACATCATGTTAGCTTCATATGTACAAATAGGATAAGGGAGTGTTGAAACATTTATTTTAGATACAATTTAGTAACTCTGCAAAACTGTGAAAGGGTCTCAAAACTAAATTAGATTTTTGAACAGAATTACATTTGGATTTTCGGAACAGAAATTCATTTAGTGACCTTGGAATCTTTTTCAGGGCGGGGGGGGGGAGGCTCAAAGTATTTTATTATTCTCCAGGGGAGGGGGGATGAGCTACCCATATCGCCCCCTTAGCTACGGCCCTGCCTGACTATTGTTCGGGCATTCGGGGCCTATGTCCTGGGCACGAAATTTCAAAGGAGCACAAAATTTTTCCCAATTTCATCTAAATTTCTTTAATAAAAATCCTAATTGTAGAAAAATAGTGATATTTAAGATGTGAATATGACGAAATAACAAAAATATATCTCAATATAAATTTAAAAGCACATTTCAGTAAATAATAGATAAATGTTTTTATTACTTTTCATCGTATGCAGTATAAGGTAAGTCTTGCAATAGTTTTGAAAATTAAAAAGAAAAAAAATAACGGATCTACAATATTTTAGACACTGGAGATTCCGAAAAACATATTTTTAGAAAAAAGAAAATTACCACACACTGTCCGTTTGCCATTTAGCGAACAACTGTTTTTTTTTTTTTTTTTTTTCGGACTCTCGAACTATTGTTCTGATGAAAGGTACATAAAAATTTTAGGGATTTTTCATTTTAAAGAATGGATATAAAAGACAGTAAAATAACAAAAATTTTTCATAAAGAACAAAGTCGATCGGATAATTAGTTTCCGAGATATTTGTAATGCTATTTTCCACACTTTTCGATGTTTCATGATCCTGTATTTCATTCGAATTTTAATTCAGAGATACATTTTAATTGGAAATGAAATGTTTAGTTCGAAGCAGTAAACTGTTAATTAATATAATATTTTTTTGGAGTCATAAAAATATTTCTTTTATGCAATTCGGTACTATTTGAGTTGTTTTATGTAATTTGTCAAAATTAGTTCATTACCAATTCATTAATAGAGCATTGTATATTAAAATATTTATAATATATTAAAATAATATATATATATTAATATATTTATAATATATTAAAATATTTAAATATTCTGAAGAAAAAAATTCTGAAGATAAAAGTAACTTTTTTTTAAAAGTGTTTTCCTTTTATGTTAATCCCAAACACTTGGGAGATTTGAGTGCATACTTTCATAGAAAATAAATAAGCAAATTGACTTTTTTTTTTCTTTCTAAGTATGGGTGTAGATTAAATACAATGTGTCAGAAAAAAAGATCTTTATTTGAATAAAAAAGAAATGCACATAGACAGGACACACACACAAAAAAACCCCAGCAAATTTCGTCCAAAGATCACAGAAAATGACAGATTTCGTCAAAAGATCGCAAAAAACCGGTAAATTACGAAAAATGGCATTTTTTGCAAAAGGCTTACGTTAAAACGACAGGTTCAGTCAAAAGATAGCGAAAAAAGACAGGTTTCGTTAAAAAAGCGCAAAAAGGTAAGTATCTTTAAAAAATCGCGAAAAACGACAAATTTTGTTTTAAAAAATCGCGAAAAAATGGTAAATTTCGTCAAAAGAGTGCGAAAAACGGTAAGAGAGGCAAATCACAGATCCCGAGTGGTAACGATCACGAGAAAGGCAAATTATGTTAAAAGAACGCGAAAAAATGCTAAATTTCGTCAAAAGATCGAGAAAAAACGGCGAATTCCGTTAACCCGTTCGCGACGGCGCGCTCATTCAGAAGTGCGCATCTCAGGACGAAGCGGGAGTATTTGATTTCCTCTTCAGGGCCGAAGATTTAGCGAAGCTAAGCCTAACTCTTGTAAAGTGCTCTTTAAAAAATTATAGAAAATTCATTTTTCTGTATAATTTTTTGAAATTAACACACATGAAATAAATTGGTATTATGTATATTCATGCAAAAAATTGGGGTATTTTTTCCAATATTTTAGTATAAAATGACCTTTTGAATGTTTATAATGCCTATTTTAACCACTTTTATTAAAAAATAATATAACATGATTACAAAAACTTACCAGCCTTTATTTTAGCAACATATGAAGCATTTTGCCCAAATACATAATTATTTGGTGAAAAAATAGCTTTGTTTCTAAATAGTTTTTAAATACAATCCTTAAAATAAATAATTTAAAAGCTGATTTGTTCACTAATAAAAACAGTTAAATTAAGCTTATAAGCAACTGTTTCTTTTATACTAATCATGCAGACTTACATAAAAAATAGTTTGAAAATGTTTAATGTAATTTAAAATATTTTTGAAAATTAAAAAAAATCTTTAAAACATAATCCATGATAAAATGTCCTTCATATAAAAAGTATTTGATTATAAAAACAAATAAAATGGAATTAAATTCTAAAATATACGTTTTAAAGTTATTAAATGTAAAAAAATGTTTTTGAAATCAAAATTTAAAATACATAGCAGTGCATAATGTAATAGCAAGGTGTAAAGTAATAGCAATATATAATGCATTAGGCAATGTGCGAAATATCAAATAAAAAGTATTTGATAATAATGAGAACTTGAATGATGACTTAAAATACATTCATCAAAGAATATATTGATGCTAATACTTCTTTATTTATATCTTATGTAAAAGAAAAAATCTTTTGCCGAAACTATTCCGAATGTTAAGTACAATACAATCCACTTTTTATATTTTTCCTTTCCTTTTCTTATTTTTTACTGCGCAATTTAATGTGCCTGAATAAAAGTGTAAATTACAGAGCGGTTTTCATTTTTAAACAGAAAATTTCAGAGGTCAGTAAGCTCGATGATTAAGCATATGAATAAGCAATTTTCAAAAGAGGAGAAAAAAAAAAGAAAAGAAACAAACAAAACCTTTACGAAATACGCATCCGTCAACCAATAAATAAGTTATTCCTATCGAGATAAAAGTAGAACAAAGAAAAAAGAAACAGAAACACGCATTAAGTCTTTAGTCAGGAGCACTCGTATAGATATCATATATTTGCGTTCATCAGCTTATCCACTCCGCCTTCCGCTCCACCCCCCCCCCCCCCCCCCCCACCGCAACAAGCAAAATAAAAAAATAAAAATAGACTTCTATTACTCATGTAAAAGGTTTATGATCGTGAAAAGATCACAATTCAGAAACATAAATAGATGATGAAATAATTACTTTCTTCTCATTGCATTAGTTTTTAATTAATTAACATCGATTAAAAAATATTTATTCATCGATTCCATTTGCTTTCCTAATTAAATGAAAGTGTGTTCTTTCCTAATATATATTCAAAAACGACTAAGATAAATTTTTCGTACGGAATACATTTAGACCAGGGTTTGAAAAAACCCTTTTTTTTTTTTTTTTTTTTTTTTTTTTTGAAAAAGCCCAACCCGCTGGGCCCAGTAGTCTAAAACCCGGGTTTTTTCGGGTTTTATTAAAAATTTTTAGAGAACTCTTCAAACTTCTAATTTTCATATGCATAATACCTAAATTTTTCATTTATCAGTGAAACGAGGGTATATTTTTAAATTAAGTATGGATTAACAATAAAAAGAAATATATAAAAAGAAAAAAAGTAAATTTAAAAAGATTATTTTGTATCTCATGGGACTAGATTACTGTAAGAATGATATACTATGCCAAGTACAACTGAATTTCTTTATATAAATCTTACATAAGTTAAACAGACTAATAATTTATACTATTCCTTTCATTTCCTTCAATCAGAAATCAGTTTAAAACAACAACATGTTTATTTTTGTGCTAAAAAAATGGCATTTTTATTTATTTATTTATTTTTTAATAGACAAAAATTAGTTTTAGTGTATGTGATAGCTACACATACTTATAGAAAATTAAGTTACAATTACTTGTTTTAAAAATTGTCATTGGGAGAATTAAGACTTTTTTTTTTCCCTTGGAGAGGGATGTTAACTTTACAAGTGGTGTACTGATATTACAAAATACATTACTTTATGAAATTTAAAGTTGAAATTTTGAAAAAACCCAAACGGGTTTTTTCATAAGAAAGTCTTTTGGGTTGGGGAAAATCGCAAAAATTCTGCCTTAAATTAAAATGCTAAATTTATATAGTTTCTTTCATTCACTTCAATTCCAAAATCAGTAGAATTTTTTTAAAAGGGAATTATCAATAGAATTCTTATAAAAATATTTTTGAAAATTTTAGAAAAATTTACTATATATATTGCAACAGTATTAAATGTTAAATTAGATTGTCATAGAAGCCAGTGTCAATGACATTTGTAAATTTTGATCATAAATGGAAATACTCTTTCACTAGCTTTGCAGCTTAATAAACTCCTAAATGATTATGTAATTTGCTCCAAATTACATCAAATGTAGAAAAATATTGTTCGATTGAAATAGAAATAATTTGTGCTAAATGTAAAGAAAAGAAAGACTGACAAAATCCATGAGGAAACTTCTCTTTCCCTCTTTTTTTTTCTTTTTTTTGGTTATAATCTGTCATTTGTGCTGAAAATTACTGTATAACACTTTCATTAAACATTGATACATGATAATAAATAGAATGATTAATTTTAAAGATATAACAACGCAAGCAATCAAAATGGGGTTCAAGTTTCAAATGTCACCTAAGGTTATACATAAAGATTTAAAGCACTTGGATGCATTTTAAAATACAGACATGAAAATCTTTCTTCTTTATAAGCTAATTTCTGTTTTCTTTTGGTCATTTTACCAATGCTTAGAAATTCCTTTAAATCTGGTTCTTTTGAAATATATTTAAATTAGCATTTATCTTTACATTCTCATATCTTAGGTTGTACAGGTGTGAAATAAATGAAAAATTTTGAAAAACCCACAAATGGGTTTTTTTATGGGTTTTTTCTAATGGGCCCGTCCGAAAAAACCCGCTCGGGTTTTTTCGGGCTGGGCCCACTTGGGCAAACCCTGATTTAGACACATAACGTTCCACATACGCGGCACGCTAGTGATCTGAGTGCCAAACGCGCTGTTGCGTATACCGGTCGCGCGGGATGTGAGTGCCAATATCGGTCGCATGTGCCAAAAGGGTTAAAAGATTGTGAAAAATCGCAAGTTTTGTCAAAAGAGCGAAAAAAACGTTAGTGTTGGGAGTAGATTCTCTTCTAAAACTGATTTGGCTGCTACAAAAAACTTTTTTTTACAGCAGGAAAAAATTGATTTTGTTGCTACACTTTTTCCCTTTGCTTTCTTCAAAAACTAATTTCCTGCCTATTTTTTTCTGCTCTAAAAACGGATTTTTCAGCACCAAAATTGATTGCGCCAAATCCGGCCAAATCTTTCTGAATGAATGTGACCTCTGCATACGTTTTCAGAGTAATTTTCATAGTTCATTGTACTATATTTTATATTATTGATTTAATAAGAACGATACCATATCATATACATTATTTAACAGAATTCTTTTCTTTCTTCTTTTTTCTTTTCGTTTAATTTCATAAATAAGTACTGCAAATTTCAGCAAAATTTTAGATACACATTTAGTGTATCTAAAAAATTATCATTCTTAATTTTATATTACCTCTTCACAAATTTTCAAGTGACACCTTGGTATTTGTCATTGCTATAAAACTATGCCCCATATATATTTTTGTAAAGAAATGATGACTTAAATTTTCCAATACAGCCTTTCTAGAATACTAATTTTTAAGTTTTTGATATTGCTATTAATAAAATTAATATAAATAAATAAAAGATTCAATTCAAGTTTTGTAGTCAATCATACTGTTTTAGGGCAATGTCTTAAATGAAGAAATCAAATTTATTGATATTATAATGGATTCGACCTTGATAAAAATTAATTACTGTCAAATAAAAGTTCTTGATTAATATTTATGAGTAAAATAATAATTTAAAACTACTTAATACTGATTTATTTGTTTTATAATTAAATGTTTGATTCTTGATTGATTTATTACTAAATTAATGTTTATTTCTTGATAAGTTAACAGCTTAGTTGAATTTAAAATCATTAAAAGATATTTATTGGTCTTTTAATTACTTTATGTCAATTTAATGTTTTATTTATTGATAAGTTGTCAACTTAAGTAGTTTTTAAATCGTTAACAGAGATTTATTGGTTTTTTAATTATTCTATGTCAAGTTAATGAAAATTTTTAAATTTATGACCACATCTATTTTGATGCTTTTTCTTATTATATTTTCAAACTAGCTGGATGTGCCAACCCCAAAACTTTCTTCTATCTCATACGTACATTTTAATATATATAAAAAAAGGTTACTCATTTTAATGCTTTAATAATTTTAATTCAATACCATACCAACTTTGATTTTCATCTTAAATTTCTGCTTCAATCAATTAATCGGCTAAAAACGAATTTCCGTATCTGCACGAGCCGACGGACAATAGAATGATTGGCAGATTTTTTTTTTTTTTCAAATTCAGGGAGGACTTACTTGCCTTACCAAAAAAAAAAAATCATATACAAAACATTTAGGTCCGTTCTAGAACTAACTTCATACACTTTTATGCGCTGCAATATTGAAAATGGCATAAAATTCGCTATTGCAGCGCCTCCTTCTGGCGGATTTTTTTTCAGATTCAGGGCGATCTAACTACCCATAGTCAAACACATACACAAAAAAATTCGTTCAATTCAATGCATAACTTCATATACTTTTGGTAGGTACAATATTGAAAATGGCACAAAAACTGCGATTGCAGCGCCCCCTTCCGTCTCCCTTCCTTGCTCAACTTTATTTTCGCATCGTTCTTGTATAACAAGGGGGCTCCGCCCCCTTGCTCGCTACGCTGGCCAACCCCCCACGTAATCGCTTCGCGATTCCAAGTTGTAGGCTACCCCTGCTTGCTGCGCTCGCCAATACCCCATGGTATGAATAAGCAGTTGCAGACCTTTCAAATGATGTGTCACACGACTGGTATTGTAAATAAATTAAAAATGTGCCCCTTCCTGGGGGGCAGAGTGGGGGGTAGACACAGAAGACATCCATAATATGAATAAGCAGTTGCAGACCTTTCAAATGATGTGTCACACGGCTGGTGTAGTAAAGAAATTAAAAACGTGCCTCAATTGGGGGGGAAGAGGGGGGTAACACACAAGACATCCATAATATGAATAAGCAGTTGCACACCTTTCAAATGATGTGTCACACGACTGGTGTTGTAAAGAAATTAAAAATGTGCCCCCCTGGGGGCAGAGCGGAAGGGGTGACACACAAGACATCCATAATATGAATAAGCAGTTGTAGACCTTTCAAATGATGTGTCACACGACTAGTGTTGAAAATAAATTAAAAATGTGCCCCCCCCCTGGGGGGCAGAGCGAAGGGGGACACACAAGAAATCCATAATAGGAAAAGGCAGTTTCAGACCTTTCTAAAGATATGCAACACGAGTGCTTTTTATGAGGATAAAAATTTAAAAAATTCCCCTTTGGGGGGGGGGGCAAAGTGGGGTGCGGCGCCCCAAACATGCAGAATTGGAATGAGCCGTTACAGTTCTTATAAACTATAGGGGGGCTCCGCCTCCCTGCTCGCTACGCTCGCCAACCTCCCGCGTAATCTCTTCGCGATTCCAAGTTCTATGCTACCCCTACTTGCTGAGCTCGCCAATACCCCATTTACTATAGGATTTAGCCTGATTTACTATGTACCCCTGATTTACTATAGGATTTACCCTGATTTACTATATACCCCTGATTTACCCTGATTTACTATATACCCCTGATTTACTATAGGATTTACTGATTTACTCGAAGATTTATTGATTTACATTGATTTACTGATTTACTACAGGATTTACTTTTTAAATCTTGATTTACTGATTTACTATAGGATTTACTGATTTAATATAGGATTTACTGATTTACTATAGGATTTACTGATTTACTAGAGGATTTAATGATTTACATTGATTTACTGATTTACTACAGGATTTTCTTTTTAAATCTTGATTTACTGATTTACTATCGGATTTACTGATTTACTATGGGATTTACTGATTTACTATAGGATTTATTGATTTACTATAGGATTTACTGATTTACATTGATTTACTGATTTACTACAGGATTTACTCTTTAAATCTTGATTTACTGATTTTGACTTGATTTACATGGCAGTAAATCCGCTGTGTACCAGATTTACAGCATTGTCGGACCCCTCGAATAAATCCTACCTGAATTGCTAACACCAATATCCAGCCGCCGCCGCGTTGTTGTTGTTGTTGTTGTTGTATTGACCAAAATATTGGCCCGGTGAGCAGCTTTACATTTCTATATAGCTGTCTTACTCCGCTAAGCTACTTAAAAATACCAAAGTCCCTAAAATCAATTAAAACCATACAGATATCTATACAGAAACTCGCAAAATTAACTCCTTCCAACACCACAAGTAAAAAACCGCCGCCGCGTTCGGATTCAAAACAAAACTAGACAAGTGGCGCCCCTAGGCGTATGAATACATGACTTTCCAACAACAAATAATTTAAAATAATTTTTGTTTGAAAACTTAAAAAAAAAATCATAAGTCGAAAGTATATTGAATATGTATAATTAAAAAATATTTTCCTATTTTATAAAAGGATTCAAAATATTTTTTCCACAAAATGCAAAAATATCCAATGTAAGAAACGTAATATTTTCTTCTTACGAAAAATAAAGGCAATATAAATAGAAATTTGATTTAGTATATATTTATTGAATGTTTTAAAGCACATGATAAGATGTTTTTGTAGTTTAAAAAACATTTATTGCTTCGATTTGGGTGGTTTAACTGTGACCATAAGTACATAACGTTTTTCACTCCCTCTTCGTCTGCTAACCCATAGAATAACATGTAATCCGCGAGCTAATATAGTCCAATTTTCCAAGACCAATATATAACAAACAAGAGTTTTCCTAGAAACAAGGCAAGTCTTATTACCTCTATCTTAAAGAGATTCATATTATATATAAGTTTTAATAAAATCTCCCAGCCGGTTTTCTAGATCTCATTATCAGGAACAAACACCATCGTTTTCAGTTTAAAAATGGTTATCGAGATCTAAAAATATACGGCACGTAGAAATGTAAAAATTATAGGATAGGATTAGACTGGGAATATAAGACTATATTAAAAAAATTGGACCATTCTGACCAATATTTGCTGAGTTATTAGAAGGCGGCTTTTCCGATTTCCTTTGAAGTTGAGTTAGCTGTATATATGAAGTTCCGCATCTACCCTTATGACGATGGTAGGTTTTGACGATGGTAGGTTTAAAGCTGCGTCACTTGAAGGCTGCCGCCTTCTATGATTTGAAAAGTTCATAGAGAA
>CAXHSM010001534.1:24820-259000 GCA_964019185.1 Maratus speculifer
CACACACACACACACACACACACACACACACACACACACACACACAGGTTGGCAAGACGTGCAAACTCAGGACTTGGTGTATACACCGCCAATTGGGGACTTCGAAAATAACGGATTTAGAAGTTTATTTGCGGTGCATAATTGTTACTTATACTCTATTAAATATGAATTAACTTTGATTTTTGTCAAATTTGCAGAATTTCACAAAATTTCACAATATGTATTTTTGCTATATAAATGGGGACATTGATACACACTTACACACACAGTGAACTTGATACACACAATCAATCGGGGACTTCATTATTTTACATCAACTGAGGACATTTACTATGTTGATACACACAAACAACCCCGGACATTGTGAAAAAAATTCGTGCTACGATACAATTTACATGTTGTTTCTTTATAAGTATAAATAATAATCTTCAGTTTTTAATCTTAAAATTCATTTTAGTGTTTTTTTTTATCTTTTATGTATACAAGAAGAAAGTATTTTAATCGCGAAAATTTTCAATAAAAAAAGTGTCTATTTTCTGTAAATCTCAATTAACTTTGATTATTATTATTATTATTATTATTATTATTATTATTATTATTATTATTATTATTAATTAATTAATTAATTAATTAATTAATTAATTAATTAATTGTATTCCTGTATCTGAATCTGCAGATTTAGTGAAGGTACGCAAGTAAATAAAATTATGAATACAAGTAAAATACAGCAAAGCTTAGCATAAATTTAAGGAGACCAAAATGGTCAATAGAGGCAGCTCTTAATTTAAATGAATAATAATTTAATAAATGTAAAAAATATTTCATTTCGAGTGTCAAAATAAATGATAAATATGATTTAGTATGATGAAATAAAAACAAATAGGCACATTTTTTACGTGATCTATTTAATCCATTAATTTTAGTTATATACATAATAATTTTATTTAAACTTGCGTGCAACAATTAAAAGAAATGAATTTTCAATTTTGAAATTTACGCTACTGCAAATTTTTAAGCTTCTAAATACCGCACATTTTCAATTTTTACACCATAACAAAGGGAAAAAATGTATTTTTAAATGAATTTTGTTGAAAAGCTGTATCTCAATTTATTTTTGAGATATTATTTTTATCGTAGTTTGTAATACCAATTTTGTAATTTTGGCAACAGGGGTACTCCATCACTTTTAGAAGTAAAGGGTAAAAAAAAATATTTTTATATCTATTTAAACTTGCGTTGCAACAATTAGAAGAGAAAAAACAACAACAAAATAAACTGATGATTCAAAAAGAATAAAAATAATATTTTTTTTCGACACCGACAAACAGAGACGCAATACGCACCGACAATTTAAAACGTAATACACATCAACAACCCACGAAGTACACACACCGGTAAGCAAGGACCTAAAACACACCAGCAAAAGAGGACAAAATACATACCAGAAAGTCAGGACGTGAAATACAACGGCAACCAAGGATGTATACACACCGGAGAATCAGGACGTATACACACCAGAAAATCAGGACGTATACACACCGGAGAATCAGGACATATACACACCGGAGAATCAAGACATATACACACCAAAGAATCAGGACGTATACACACCCGAGAATCAGGACATATACACACCGTAGAGTCAGGACGTATACACACCGTAGAGTCAGGACGTATACACACCGTAGAGTCAGGACGTATACACACCGTAAAGTCAGGACATAAACACACCGGAAAGCTAAGACATAAAACACACCAGCAAGTGAGGACGAAATACCCACCGGAGAATCAGTACGTAATACATGTCGACAGGCGAGGACTTAATAGAGGCTCTCTACACTGTAAAAAAAAATCTACAAAGGTGCTAAACTTTTTCTAGGAAACTGGGATTCCAAGAACTTTTCATGTAATGATAACAAGAAAAATTCATGTAACCGACTCTGAAACTTGAATTTTTACTGTTACCTTTACAGGAAAAGTTCTAGGAATCCCAGTTTCCTAGAAAAAGTTTAGTACCTTTGCAGATTTTTTTTTTTTTTTTTTTACAGTGTACCACACGTTTAACTTTTATGAAGAATTGTCTCCAAATAAAGCAAGAATCTTATAAGCAATTATATTTTTTTTCAAATTAAAAACAAAATATGAAAATCTCATTTTTGGTCCCACTTTAGAAAAAGAGCAAAATTTTTGAAAAATCCTGAAATTGTTTTTTAGCTATCTATGTTTATAGTGATTAATGCAAGTTTTTTAAATCTCCATTTAAAAATAAATAAATAAATAAATAAATAAATAAAATAAATGTATAAATGTCATGTTAAAATATTGTTCCCTTTTCTGTCCCTTTGACTAAGAATATTTAAAATTGTAGGATATGAAATTTAGGTAATCCTCTGACTATATTTTAAAACATTAATTTTATGAATAACTTTCCTTAAATGAAATATAATGAAAAATGTAAAAAGCTGGATTGTCACCTGGAATCTAGATTGAAATTTTTTTACTCGTAAATGATTCCGTCTTAAAAGGTTTTTCGATACAGGATTTTTCAAAATTTTAAGTCTCCAAACCGTATAAATCTATTAATGAGTTTAGTAATAATTCAGATATTTCTAGAGTAAATTTAACGGCAAACAGTTAAACATTCAATATAGTTTACAAAAGAATATATAGAAAGAAATATAGTAGAAACAGTATATTTTGAACGGAGTACTATGCAGTTAATTGCACATTTAGTTAAAATAAATAATGTAAAAAAGAGAGAGAGAGAGAGAGAGAGAGAGAGAGAGAGAGAGAGAGAGAGACTAATATTTTTTAACACTTTCCAACAAAGTTAAGTAGTCTTTATGATTTCGGTTTATCTGTCTATCTGGCCGCTTGTTTGCACAATAACTCTCGAAAATTTAGTCGGATTGTCGAAATTTTTGGGTTTTATTGATGTATATCCTAGCACGAACACTATTCCAAATGAAATTCTCAGCATGATTAGTTTATTTATATGGACAATCAAAATTTGTTCGTTACATTACGTTCTATGGGAAAAAATCGGTTTAAATGAATTTTAATGATGTTACGCACTGTCAAACATATTAAAGCCTATATTCATCTACAAATTGCACTAAAATATAAAGTGAAAAGTATAGAAATTATTTACAGCGCCACACAAAAGAATTTCATTATAGAATAGTAAAGAAGAAATAATTTGCGACATATTTTAATTATATTGAACTGTTTCAAGTATAGTAAAACTGATATACGTTGCTGAGGCCTAATATAAGATATTTCATGCATATTACGAAGTGCACAGATTTACAGGGACTCACCGAAGATTTAAAATAGTATGTTCTATCAGAAGTACTGTATATTATTGATGATGGCTAATGGAAGCATAAACTGTCGTTTTGATTATGATATGCGCTTTTAAGTTTCACTAAATTTATACATATTATATGGTATGTATAAATGATATAGTTGATATACAGGGTTATACAAAGGAGCTCGAGGCTACTGAAAATAAGCATAATTTACTTAAAGGTTTTTTTTTTTAAATAAGCTGAACTGCATCCTGTTTACTAAGAAATTTTTGTAGAATATAGTTAAAATGATATACAGGGCCACTCAAAGAATTGCATATATGAGTCGCGAAAGGATATATAATTTCTGGAAATGTGATTTCAGTAGTTTAAAGGGTGTTTCAGTTCAAACTAAATTAAAGTTAAATACTGGCATATAATAATGGTCCTAGGTTAACTACAGGGCTGAACAGAAGTATATAAGTATGCCTCCATCTATTAGAATTAATTGCTGAAAGAAAATTTCAAACTGTTTCGCGTTTTCTTGTTAAACAAATTTTCCCTTTTTATAGTATCTACA
Organism: Maratus speculifer; assembly: GCA_964019185.1. Taxonomy (NCBI): domain Eukaryota; kingdom Metazoa; phylum Arthropoda; class Arachnida; order Araneae; family Salticidae; genus Maratus; species Maratus speculifer. The sequence continues at coordinate 28,691 of CAXHSM010001534.1, forward strand.
TCAATTCACAGATCAAACAAGGCTTTTCAAAAGTATTAGAATACATATTTGCCTATAGACAGTAGCATTAGTGAAGTTTTGTTAAAAATTTCAGGAAGTGTTGGAACGTATTTCATAATCTAGGCTCAACGCATGATTTTTCTTACTTGTTTTTTTTTCTTAGCAGAACTCCTCGCATAAAACAAAACTTTCAATATCTCGATGTAAAAATAAAAATAACCGCACACATCAACACTATACGGTGCATTTTATGCGTCATTTATAATAAGTATCATTAAGGTGTGTTCAAATTCAAGTTGTTTATTTTTTTATTTATTTTTAAATTCATTTTTGTTTTGAAAACATCAAATTCGCAGGTTTTCTTATTGAGAAACTATATATTGTGAGGTGGTTTGTCGATTTATTGATAAAGGAGAGTCTATTGCCAAAACTGCAGTCAAAGTTGGCGTTTTAAACCGAATTTCCTGAAGCGATAGTTTTGAAAACGGAAAAAGGGTCATACTGGGAAGATAACTATTTTTAAATCAAGTTGCAATAAATTGAGTGAAAAATGAAAATACACGGCCGTTTATAGATATTTTCAAAAATCACGTCAGCAAGTTTCCTGTTTTTATACTTAAAAAAAGTCTGAAAATGTGTCCTAAAATTTTGAGTATTTGAGCATGGATATTTTTCTTTTTATATATACCGTCTCAAGAAATTTCGGAAATTTCCCCGAAAGTTTGAATAATTATTTTCTATTACTTTTTCATTCAAATGTACTGGATTGGAACTGGGTTTGGTTTAGGTTTATTTTATGACGTCCGATTATCTACGCAAGGGATATAGGACCTTGATGGGGTGGGATGCCCTCCGTGGGGGTCTTTCTAACGGAACCTAATCCGTAGTCACGCAAGTAAATCCAAGGTTCAAAGAAAACCACGGAAAACTTCGAACGATTAAGCCGACGGCCGCGATTGGGTTCGAACCCAGCACCTGCCGTCTACGAGTTTTGAGGTCAGAACCTCTTGGCCACTGGTGGGGGATTGGAACTGGGACTGAAAATTTTTGCCTATTCAGATTTCAACAATAATATAGCACATTCCTATTAGTAACTACTTGTAACTTGCCCCGGAAAATAAATCCAGTCGCCCATCTTGGTCTGAACTATAGAAAAAAGTAATTTCCTGAACCAAACTCGCACACAGAGTCGACAAGGAAAATGGAAATGAAGACCTTATATCGAATACCCAAAAGAATTGTTCACAAAATTTTGAAAATTTAGTCGATAAAAGTCTAATATATATATATAGATAGATAGATAGATAAATATATATATATATATATATATTGAAATATATATATATATATTGTTCCTTTGAAATCCTTTTGATGTTAAGTTTGAACTTAACTCATTTTTGAAAAATTGAGTTCAAATTTAATTATTTTTTAGCTCACAGGTTATCAAAGCCAGAGAGCTTATGTGCTCGTCCGTTCTGTATATATGTATGTACGTGCGTACATACGTACCCAACTGGATAACTCGTGATAATTTTTTTACAATTTTACATGAAATTTTGGATATAGGCTTATGATAAGACGCTTCCCTGATTACTTTTGAGAGTGCTTTCGTTCAGTATAAGAAGGGGAATGGCAGCTATTGCCCCTCCCCTTAATTTACGTAAATGGGTTTTTCATGTAGAATTAGTAGATTTCGTTCAAATCTTAGATGTTGGATCATTCTAATGAGGTGTCTCCGTTACTAGTATTTGTTGTTCATTGGATAAGTTTAAAGAGGGGGAATGGGGGGGGGGGGATGATCCCCGTGTTAATTTAGGTTTTTCACGGAAAATTTACCGATTTGCTTCAAATTTTGTATACAGATTTATTCTAAATGGTGCTTCCCTAGTTTGTTTTTGAAATTCAATGCATAAGCACAAAGGGGGGATAGAGGAAACTACCCCTCATAATTCATGTAAATGGTCTTTCATGCAGAATTAACCGATTTGTTTCAATTTATGTCAGGGGCGGATCCAGATAATCTTTTGGGAGGGGCGATTCTGAGACTTATGCTTTTTTTGCTATCGTTTGATGAAATTCGCTCTTTTTTCGGGATACTTTGAGAAAATTAGCGCTTCTTTTGCAGCCCTTTGACAAAAATCCCGCTTTTTCAGCGATCCTACGTCAAAGTTCGCGTTTTTTTCATGATCCACTGTCAAAATTTGCGTTTTTTTCCTCGACCCTTTGACGAAATTCGCCTTTATTCTGTGATCATTTGACGAAATTCGCGATACTTTAAAAAATTAGCGCTTTTTCAGCAATCCTATGTCGAAGTTCAAGGTTTTTCAACGATCCTATGTCGAAATTCGCACTTTTTCCGAGTTCCTTTGCCTTCCCTTTTCGCAACCTTTTGAAAAAATAGCGCTCTTTCCTAGAACTTTTGACGAAATTTGAGTTTTTTACACAACATTTTAACAAAAATCGCGCCTTTTCAGGGATCGTATGTCGAAGTTCTCGTTTTTTACGCGATTCTCTCTCAAAATTCGCATTTTTTCCGCGACCCTTTGACGAAATTCGCACTTTTCCGCAGTACTTTGACAAAATTAGCAGTTTTTGCAAGCCTTTGAAAAAAATAGCGATCTTTCCTCGAACTTTTGACGAAATTCAAACTTTTTGCGCAACACTTTGACAAAAATCGCGCCTTTTCAGCGATCCTTTGTCGAAGTTCGCGTTTTTTACACGATCCACTGTCAAAATTCGCGTTTTTTTCGCGACCCTGTGATTAAATTCGCGCTTCTTCATTGATAATTTGACGAAATTAGCGCTTTTTCAGCGATCCTATGTCAAAGTTTGCGTTTTTTACGCGAACTTCTGTCGAAATTCGTTTTTTTCTGCGACTCTATGATGAAATTCGTGCTTTTTCCGTAATAATTTCACGAAATTCGCGTTTTTTTCGCGATACTTTGACAAAATTAGCGCTTTTTCAGCGATTCTTTGTCGAAATTAGTACTTTTTCTGCAATACTTTGCCTTCCTTTTTTCCAACCCTTTGACAAAATTAGCGCTTTTTCCACGACCTTTTGACAAAATTTGCTCTTTTTCCACGATACTTTGAATTAATGTTTTTTTTTTTTTTTTTTTTTGCAAACATTTTTTCCGCGACACTTTGACAAAACTCGCGTTTTCAGCGTTCTTGTGTCAAGATTCGCTTTTTTTAGCGATCCTTTGTCAAAATTCTTTTCTTCTTTTTTTTTGCGCAATCTTTGACAAAATTCGTGCTTTTTCCGCGATTTTTATCGAAATTCGCTCTTTTTCCGCGACACTTTGACAAAATTAGGGCTTTTTAGCGACATTTTAATGAAATTCGCGTTTTTTCCGGAACAATAGAATGTCTCTGGCGGAGTCGCAGAAATCCCCTGGATCCGCGCCTGATTTATGTATACAGGCTCATAAGAATAAGAAGCTTCGCTCATTTATTGTGTTGTTCTTTTGTTAATTATAAAAGGGATACGGGCGATCATCTAGCAACGAAGTTAGCTAAATAGAGTTCTATGCAGAGTTATCAGATTTGCTTTAAATTTTGGATGTAGGTTCTTTCTGATAAGTTGAATTTCTGAACAGTTTTGGAGTTTTAATGGTTAATTATAAAGGAGGAAACGGGGGACAATGTTTCTTAAATTACATAAATGAGTTTTTATGCAGAAATATTTGACTTGCTTCGAATTTTGGATACAGGTTTTTTATATGATAAGGCGTATCCCTTATTAGTTTTGGAGCTTCAATGATTAAGTATAAAGAAAGAAAATAGGGGGATACTTTCTTCCATATTTTTGTTCGAAAGGCATTTCTATATAAGACTGTAATATACAATTAGTCTGCATAATCTGTGAGCTCTATGCCAGCAGTTTAACTGGACATCATTCTTTTTATTTTTTTCTGTGCGTGAGAGCATGACTAACACTGGACTAAGCTGTTAAACAGATGTCATATATGAGAAAGCATATGAAAACAAGTTGGGTTCACTGTTGGAATAGATAAAATAGATATTATAAGCACCTTCTAACTGCACAATCTCTTTCTTTTTTTCCGAAATGGTATTGATATACTATGGTTATGAGCCCCTCATTTATGTAACAATATTAGTTTTGACTGCTCATTGATGACTTGAGAGCACGAATTAACCGCGAGATGTTTCTTTGTGTATATAATTATACACTATTAAAAAATCAATGTTATTTATTTATTTATTTTCATTTTTATTAGTAAATAACAAGTGCATGACTTTTAGTTATATTCAACCAAACAGTTAAATTTAAATTAAAAAGAGTAATAAAGAAATAATATTTTTTTCTTTCAATTATTCCTCTAAAAGCCCTTTCCACCAGTTATACTTAAAGCCCATGGTATGTGTTTAACAAAGACAACATCCAGCAGTAATATAATCGAATTTAAGGAAATTTGGGGTGCAGGTAGAGGTCGACATTCATAGTTAAACCAGACGGAGATTCACCTTAACGAGTGTCACCGATGTATAGCAGAAAAGATTGTTATTTGTTATTTGGAGAAATACAAAGACAAAATTAAATCATGCAGACAATTATCTTTTTCAAAATAAATAAATAAATAAAATATTAAAAATATTAAAAATAAAAATTAAAAATTTGGGCGGGTGACTATCCCCCCCCCCCCTTAAATTAGATAAATTGTTATTATGCTCACTTATCCTATATATTTCATAGTTTGGATATATGTTCTTTCTTATAAAGTGAATCCCGGAATAATTTTAAAGGTTTAATGGCTAAGTAAACACTGGGGGAACGGATGATATCCCCCCTTAAATTAATAAATGGCTTTTTGCGCAGAATTATCTGATTTGATTCAAATTTTGATTGGGCGTTCATTATGATAAGGCGAAGTCCTGATTAATTGTGGGTTATCCCCCGTTCATCGCTCTATACTTAGCCATTAAACCCTTAAAACTATTCAGGGATTCACTTTATCAGGAAGAACCTATATCCAAAATTTGAAATACGTTGAATAGTTGTGAAAAAAAAACAATTCATTTTATTTAAAGAGTGGAGGATTAATCTCCCGCTTCCCCTATTTAATTTATCAAAAGAACCCCATAATTGATCAGAGATTCGCCTTCTTATAATGAATATACATCCGAAATTTGAAGCAAAACGGATGATTCTGCGTAAAAAGCCATTTATTTAATTTAAGGGGGTTTATCCCCCGTTCCCCCTCTATACATAGCCATTAAACCCATAAAACTCTTCAGGAATTCACTTTATGAGAAAGATCCTATATCCAAAATTTGAAATACATCGGATAAATGTGCATAATTTTTTTAATCTAATTTAAGGTGGGTATAGTAATCACCCGCCCTCCTTTTTAATTACCAATAGAAACCCTTAACTAATCAGAAATACGTCTTATCATAATGAACCCGTGTCCAAAATTCGAAGCAAATCGGATAATTCTGCGTAAAAAGGCATTTATTTAATTTAAGAGGGGTTTTCTCCATCTCCCCTTTATACTTAGCCATTAAATCCTTAAAACTATTCCGGAATTCACATTACCAGAAAGAACCTATATTTAAAATTGAAATACATGGGATAATTCTGCATAAAAACATATTTATCTAGTTTGAGGGGGAGAATTGCTCGTCCCCCTCCCTTTATAATAAGCAGAAGAACCCATAACTAATCTAATATACGTCTTATCATAATGAACTTACGTCCAAAATTTTAAGCAAATCGGATAATTATGCGTAAAAATCCATTAATTTAATTTAAGAAAGGTTATCCCCCGTTCCCCCTCTATACTTAACCCTTAAACTCCTAGAATCTCTTCAGGCATTTTATATTATACATAAGCCTTATCGAAAAGATCCTATATGCAAATTTGACACACGTTGGATAATTCTGCGTAAAAACCCATTCATCTAATTGAGGACGGATGGGGGGGGGGGGTAATCGTCCCTTCTCAAAACTAATCAGGCAAGCGTCTTTTCAGGATGAACGCATATCCAAAAATTGAACCAAAACAGTTAATTCAGCATGAAAAACCCATTTACCTAAACTATGAGCCTCCCCCCCCCCGATCACCCTTTCATACTTAACCAATGAATCCCCAAAATCAATAATAAATCCCCAAAATCAATTCCTTGTCACTTTTTTTCCTGTAACTTTTTTCCTTACCACTTTTTTTCCGCGTCACTTTTTTTCCGTGTCACTTTTTTTCCGCTTTTGTAGTTTAGGTCACTTTTTTTCCGATAACTTTTTTCCGGTCACTTTTTTTCCGTTTACCATGCTTCTTATAACAGAAGAGTTTTCTGAATAGAATCGAAAAAGTACAGAATGCATGACGATGATTTTATTTCGTTTTGCGCCGTTTTGGAGAAATCAGGGTTTTATCTCAAGCTGAACATAATTTTTTTTTTAAATACCACAATTAAAATGAAAAAAAAATCTTTTTATAACTTTACAACTAATTTTTTTATAACTTTACAACTATAAGTACAGCCCTTTCTTTTCTAAGTTTATTTAAGACAACATAGACAAAGTAGTATTTCGATCATTTCTCTGTATTCAGACATAATTACATTTGTTATATTCGTGTAACAACTCTTTCAAATAAATCAGGCTTTTGAAACAGAAAAGTTAAGTTGTCATTTCAACTTTCCTGGTTTTGCATTCCTACTAACAGTTGTGGTCACATGTGTTATTAAAGAATAACTATTATTCTCAATATTACATATTTATTTATTTGTTTTTAACTAAAATTTTGAAAACTTCAAACCGCGTTATCAAAAAAAAAAAGTTTTTTAATGAATATAAATTAAATAATATGCAAGAAAAGAAAAGAGCAAATTTATCATTTCATTAACTCTTGAATGAAATTTCTAACTCTTTAACTAATTTTGTTGTAAATTTTTACGACCAGATTTGCTATAGATTAAGTAATGCTGTTTTAACTCAATATCAAATTATTTTAATATGTCAAATATAATTTTTCATGATTGAAAAAATGCATTTAATTGAAAATCAGCTAAAATTTTTGTATAATGCATTTTGAATTGTTAAATAATGCCATTACTTAATATTCACAATGAAAAAGTTTCTGTTTAGAAAAAAATAAGACTTATTTTGATAAAGATTTTTATCTAAGATAGATCAGTTATGTTATAAATCAAGTTTTAACATTATATTAATGTAACATTAGTATTATTTTTATAGTATTTTCCATACAAGCATTAATCTGTTTGCATTTGTATGATCTTCTCTTTATGCCGTGCCATACATACACAATAAAAGAAAACAAAATCAGATCTTTTTTTTTTTTTTTTTTTCTCTAGAGCCTTTTGAAGATACTTTTTTATGGCAATCATTGGTAATATAACAGATATGGTAAGGATTAGATAATTATTCCCCACATTTTTCTTCTTTTTTATGAACAGCAAATGTTATTGTCAGGATCTGATAGCACCTGTGCTAAAGAATGTAATGTCTACTCTTTCTCTATTTGAATATCTAGTATTGTATGGTTGTGTACAGAATTTCCAAGGTGACATTCCTTCTTTGTGGAAAGGGGAATTGCCAGATAATCCTTTACAGGTGGGGTGTTAGAGAAAAGAGATAGCTGAGAGGCATGTCCACCTGTCAGTGAAGTATGCGGATGGTGAGCAGATTAGCAGCATGTCACTAGGCAAGAAAGGAGTGAGGGAAGGTGCCCAATGAGGAAGCTCCAGAGGGGGTTGGCATTTGTGTGACCCCATCAGTTGCGAGGGCAAGTTTGTCTCAGGGAATTCAGTCGGTACCTAGGTTTCGGACCTAGAGGTTGCTCTGGGTGGAAGAGCGTAAAGTGTGCGTTTTCTGGTGCGCAAAGGACACAGACGTCCTGGTGTTTAGTGTTCTGGGCTAAGAAGTGCAGGCCCAGTATACTGGTGTTGGGAGACTCAAGGTTGAGCTCCAAAAAAGTGAATTTAACGTGTATTGAGTGTGAGGTGGAACGTGTAATTGGAATAGTACACAAACAATCTTTACGGTATCTAATTTAATGTTGAACCGGATCACCTATATCCGAGTTGTAGTTGTATATATTTGTAAATAGCGTATTTTGTGTGTACATATATTCTTAATAAACTGATAATTCGGTTACTAGCGTAAGTCTTCATTTACACCAATCTCACAGTGGGTAACCGATATCACCTAGTAATATCGGTGGTGGCAGCTATATCTACCACGGACATTCTTCAAAGTTGTGTGGACTGAGGGGAACGTCCGACAAATTGGTGGCAGCGGTGGGATAGAATCGCCTGAAACCAGTGACCAGCGAGCCGTGTTGCAGTCTGTTAATGCCGGAGTATCCAGTGGAATTCTTGTGTGGTCGTGCCGTATCGTCGAATGTGTGTAAAGTGTCGTGCCGTATCGTCGAGTATGTGCTAAAGTATCGTGCCGGGTCGTCGATTGTATGCTAAAGTGTCGTGCCATATCGTCGAAGGTGTGCTAAAGTATCGTGCCGGATCGTCGAGTGTGTGATAAAGTGTCGTGCCATATCATCTAGTGTGGACTAAAGTCTTGTGCGTATCTTTATTAGAAAGAACTAAACTAAACTGTTGTGCCATATTACCGCTACATCGTGGAACTACCTGTGATTAGAAAAGTAATCCAGCAAAGAAAGTATAAGGTAAGGTGTTTTGATCATATCTTTCTGCTGACATCTCGAACCAAAATTTGTTGTTGTATAATTAATAGTAATTTAAGTAAATTGTTTATATCATTTATGTGTTTTATCAATACTCCCTACCTATAAAGTGTTAATAACCATATTGGCTATTGTTTGAAGGAAAGGTCATAATAACTTGAGCTAGTATTGGCTTTCTCTATATATTTTCTTTACTAATTGTGTTAATAGTAGTTGGAAGGAATAATTAAATTTACTTAAATTTAAATTATTATTAAGGTAGTATTTAAATGAAGCAATATTTTTTTAAGTTTGAAGAATGTATAATAACATTTGCTTAGAATTTTAATTGGCCAGTAGTAGGAAAAAAAAAAGGCTCAAAAGAGAGCCATAGTGAGAAAAAAAAGGCTCAAAAGAGAGCCAGAGAGAAAAAAAAGGCTCAAAAGAGAGCCATAGTGAGGAAAAATAAAAGTGAAGATTTTCAGTATATTTGTTATAAGTGTAAGAACCAGTATGGAGTTCGGAAATATTTTAGTGAGGATAATTCTAGAAATTTATGTATGCATGGTTTACAATTTTTCTTTATGTGGATTTTTTGATTGACATCAATACTTCTATTCAATTTCAACGTATCAGTATTATTATATAAATTGTATGTTGTTATCTAAATGTATAAATTGAGATCTATATTGCATAGTAGTCAAATTGAATTACTGTTTTATCTTTTGTTTTATTGGAAGTAAATTGTGTGATATCAATTGTTGGGAAAAATTAGAGTATTCAGTAGGTTAATTAGAAATGAAATGTATTGATTATCTGAAGGGTATTATTTAGTATAATATATGGGATATAACTGTACTAAGTTAAAAATTTAGGAAATATTAATTTGTTAGTTTTAAATATTATTGTATGGTGGTAATAAGAATCGGTGAAGGTATGGCTTTCTTATTGAAACTAAAAAAGGTAGATCTTCAGGTGCTAGCTGAAGAGTTGGGGGTTGAATTCGCGGAAGATGATACCAAAATTCAGCTTAAGAAAAAGATAATGGACAGTGATGAGTATGACGAGGGGGTTATTAAGGAATTATCTGACGCTATTGTTGCAGAACGATTAGAGAGCGAAGAAAAACAGGAAAAGTTACAAAGGGAAAAATTAAGAATGGAACATGAATTAGATATGGAAAGGCTAAGAGTTCAAGGATCAGCAAATAATTTCAATGGGTCTAGGGAATCTAGTAATGAAAGTAACATAGAAAAATTGATCAAAAGTGTTAAAACTCTATCTATCAAAGTACCAGAAGGGACTGAGGGATGGAATTTATTTTTTAACAGCTTAGAAAGGACATTCAAAACTAAAAATGTACCGGAAAACCAGCAGGCCGAAATTCTACTAAATATGTTAGGAGATAAGGCGGATAATTTGTTAATTTATACGACTACGGAACAAATGGAGAATTATGAGCAATTAAAGGAGTTAGTTCTAAGGGAACATGAGCCGACACCAAAGGCATGTTTGGAAAATTTTAAGAAGGCTAAGAGAAACCAGAATGAAACTCATGTATTATTTGTATCGCGTTTAATAGCGACGTGGGAAAATTATTGTAAGATTAGAGGTGCTGACTCTTATGAAAAGGTCAACCAGTTAATAATTACTGATAAATTAGTAAGATTTTATCTGAGTTAAGTTATGAGTTATTTTATCTGATTTAAGTTGATTTATCAACAATTCTTTTTTCAGCACGACACTTTTTTCTGTTCCCAGATCTCCGGTTTCGGAAAATTCGGTTCAAAAGACCGGTAAACGGAAAAAAAGTGACCGGAAAAAAAGTTATCGGAAAAAAAGTGACATAAACTACAAAAGCGGGAAAAAAGTGACACGGAAAAAAAGTGACAAGGAAAAAAAGTTACCGGAAAAAAAGTGACAAGGAATTGATTTTTGGGATTTATTATTGATTTTGGGGATTCATCGGTTAAGTATGAAAGGGGGATCGGGAGGGGGGCTTATAGTTTAGGTAAATGGGTTTTTCATGCTGAATTAACTGTTTTGGTTCAATCTTTGGATATATGTTCATCCTGAAAAGACGCTTGCCTGATTAGTTTTGGGAAGGTACGATTACTCCCTCACCCCCCCATCCGTCCTCAATTAGATGAATGGGTTTTTATGCAGAATTGTCCAACGTGTGTCAAATTTGCATATAGGTTATTTTCGATAAGGCTTATGTATAGTATAAAATGCCTGAAGAGATTCTAGGAATTTAAGGGTTAAGTATAGAGGGGGAACGGGGGATAATCTTTCTTAAATTAAATTAATGGCTTTTTACGCATAATTATCCGATTTGCTTAAAATTTTGGACATAAGTTCATTATGATAAGACGTATCTTTGATTAGTTATGGGTTCTTCTGCTTATTATAAAGGGGGGAACGAGCAATTCTCCCCCTCAAACTAAGTAAATATGTTTTTATGCAGAATTATCCCATGTATTTCAATTTTAAATATAGGTTCTTTCTGGTAAGGTGAATTCCGGAATAGTTTTAAGGATTTAATGGCTAAGTATAAAGGGGAGATGGAGGAAACCCCTCTTAAATTAAATAAATGGCTTTTTATGCAGAATTATCCGATTTGCTTCAAATTTTGGACATGGGTTCATTATGATAAGACGTATTTCTGATTAGTTATGGGGTTCTATTGGTAATTAAAAAGGAGGGCGGGTGATTACTATACCCACCTTAAATTAGAATAAAAAAATTATGCACACTTATCCGATGTATTTCAAATTTTGGATGTAGGATCTTTCTCATAAAGTGAATTCCTGAATAGTTTTATGGGTTTAATGGATATGTATAGAAGGAGAACGGGGGATAAACCCCCTTAAATTAAATAAATGGCTTTTTTACGCAGAATCATCCGATTTGCTTCAAATTTTGGATTTATATTCATTATAAGAAGGCGAATCTCTGATTAATTATGGGGTTCTTTTGATAATTAAATAGGAGAAGCGGGCTATTAATCCTCCACTCTTTAATTAAAATAAATTGTTTTTTTTTCTTTCACAATTATTCAACAAATTCAAATCTATATCCAAATTCAAACCTATATCCAAAATTTTCAAATTTTCGATATAGGTTCTTCCTGATAAAGTGAATCCCTGAATAGTTTTAAGGGTTTAATGGCTAAGTATAGAGCGATGAACAGGGGATAACCCACAATTAATCAGGACTTCGCCTTATCATAATGAACGCCCAATCAAAATTTGAATCAAATCAGATAATTCTGCGTAAAAAGCCATTTATTAATTTAAGGGGGAGGGGGGTATCAACCGTTCCCCCAGTGTTTACTTAACCATTAAACCTTTAAAATTATTCCTTTATGAGAATATATATTATATCCTTTATGAGAAAGAACATATATCCAAAATAGGAAATATATCGGATAAGTGAGCATAAAAAACAATTTATCTAATTTAAGGGGGGGGGGAATAATCACTCGCCCCAATTTTTAATTGGCAAAATAACCCCACATGTAATCAAGGATACGCCTTATCATAATGGTTCTATAATCCAAAATTTGAAGCAAGTCTGATAATTCTGCGTAACAAGTAATTTAATTTAATTTGGGTTATATTCTATTCCCCTTCTTTACTTAAATATTAAATCCTTAAAACTATTCAGAGATCCACCTTATCAGAAAGAACCTATATTTAAAATTTGAAATACATGGGATAATTCTGCATAAAAACCTATTTTTCTAGTTTAAGGGGAATATATTTGCTCGCCCCTCTTTATAATAAGTAGAAGAACCCCATAACTAATCAGAGATACGTCTTATCATAATGAACCTATGTCCAAAATTCTAAACAAATCGGATAATTATGCGTAAAAAGTTATTAGTTTAATTTTAGAAAGGTTATCCCCCGTTCCCTGTCTATACTTAACCATTAGAACTCCTATATCTCTTCAGGCATTATATACTATACATAAGCCTTGTAGAAAATAACCTATATGCAAATTTGACACACGTTGGACAATTCTGCATAAAAACCCATTCATCTAATTGAGGACGGATGGGGGGGAGAGTAATCGTACCTTACCAAAACTAATCAGGCAAGCGTCTTTTCAGGATGAACATATATCCAAAAATTGAACCAAAACAGTTAATTCAGCATGAAAAACTCATTTACCTAAACTATGAGCCCCCCTCCCCGATCCCCCTTTAATACTTAAGCAATGAATCCCCAAAATCAATAATAAATCCCCAAAATCAATTCTTTGTCACTTTTTTTCCGGTAACTTTTTTCCTTGTCACTTTTTTTCCGGTAACTTTTTTTCCTTGTCCCCTTTTTTCCGCGTCTCTTTTTTGCCGTGTCACTTTTTTTCCGCTTTTGTAGTTTATGTCACTTTTTTTTCCGATAACTTTTTTTCCGGTCACTTTTTTTCCTAGATTCCAAAAGACCAACTTTGAGAGCTTTTTTTGTAATACTTTCTGTTTTTATCAAAAAACCGACAGACACGGCACCTTATATAATATCTAAATAAGAGATTTTCAAAGTTTGGATTACCAAAATAAATCGGAAAATAAGAGATTTTGATCGAAATACACCCTTAGAGCATTTCTTTCATCTTATTTTTCATACCATTTAAAATTGCTTCATATTATAGTATTTTATAAATAAAAATAATTCATGTTTAAATATCTTAAAAATCCTAACATTTTCGTTTGTCTGTTGAAAATATATAGAAAAGAAAATAATGTATTATTATTAGATAAGGGGAAAAAAAAAATCCTTTTTTAAAATCTTGGAGACAAGTGAATACGACAGGTATTTATTCCCATTCCAACCAAACCAGTATTAGGGGGGGGGAACACTTTTTCACTGACTTCTGCTTTTATCCTATTCATAAAGAATAGAATCGTCTTATTCACACCTGTTGCAGACGTGACCGGTCTAAGCAGTAGTGTCTCAAAACGTATGTACAAGTACATACATAGGAAGATTTCCTTCTGCTAAAAAAACTAAATCAGGGTGTATAAACCGATCACCACATGTTTGTACGACAACAGCATATTGCTTGAAACATTTTAAAAGCGGCATTTCCCGCAGTTTAAAAGGAAATAGGCATATGCTATTCAAATTGAACAGTAATTAGTTAAGCAATGGGTAAACCGTTTTCGCATTACTCACTAAAAACATGTTTCTCAAAATTTTAATGTTTTGCTTGTTAACGACATGTGTTTAGCTGAGAATAGAATTATTTAAAGATGAAATATTTCCTGAAAACGGAATATTTCACCCCCCCCCCCCCCCAGAACAAAATTGTCGTTTTTCAATCAGTTTTTTATTTGTGTAATAGAAATGAACAAGGAGAAAACTTTTAAAGAGTGAAACATTTTTTTTTAATTATTATTATCGGGTTTTTTCACAAAACGAGTGGATAGGGAGGAAGGAAATACAGTTATAAATGTTAAGGCTGTTTTTAAATACAAAAAGACAAACTTATAATGTAAATTTTATTTTTTATTTATTTATTTATTTTATTTTATTTTTTGTTTGCTTGTTTGTTTTGTTCTGAAATACATAAAACTAGTAAGTGTTGATGTTCAGAAACTATCTAATCAATCACGGGTTCATGTTTCCTTTTTTTTTAAACATAATAGATTTTTGAGAAAATAATGTCAATGAAGACGTTTTGAAACAAATTTCTGTGCGAAAGATGCAGAACCACTTAAAGAGGGATGAAAACATGTTTGTCACGTGTTCAAAATCGTTTATACCGCAACAGGTAATTTATTAATCAAAAAATGGAAAGCACAGTTCGTTTCCAAATCGCTTCCATGATCAGACTTTGCAATTTTATAGTTTTTTCTTAAAGCATGAATTTGTAAATGTTTGAAAATGTTTCGCGTTAGTTCAACAGAGCAATTGAGAACATGTTTAAAGGAAAATATGTTTTCAAATTGTGAGATTTAGTCCCAGAGAGCAAGATATGGTCATTTATTCGAGGATTCTTATTTTTATTTTCAAAACGTGAAGGAGTGCCTTCTGCTTGGGACGGGGCAGGGGCAGGGGAGATCATAGAAGGCGGCAGCCTTCAAGTGACGCAGCTTTAAACCTACCATCGTCAAAACCTACCATCGTCATAAGGGTAGATGCGGAACTTCATATATACAGCTAACTCAACTTCAAAGGAAATCGGAAAAGCCGCCTTCTAATAACTCAGCAAATATTGGTCAGAATGGTCCAATTTTTTTAATATAGTCTTATATTCCCAGTCTAATCCTATCCTATAATTTTTACATTTCTACGTGCCGTATATTTTTAGATCTCGATAACCATTTTTAAACTGAAAACGATGGTGTTTGTTCCTGATAATGAGATCTAGAAAACCGGCTGGGAGATTTTATTAAAACTTATATATAATATGAATCTCTTTAAGATAGAGGTAATAAGACTTGCCTTGTTTCTAGGAAAACTCTTGTTTGTTATATATTGGTCTTGGAAAATTGGACTATATTAGCTCGCGGATTACATGTTATTCTATGGGTTAGCAGACGAAGAGGGAGTGAAAAACGTTATGTACTTATGGTCACAGTTAAACCACCCAAATCGAAGCAATAAATGTTTTTTAAACTACAAAAACATCTTATCATGTGCTTTAAAACATTCAATAAATATATACTAAATCAAATTTCTATTTATATTGCCTTTATTTTTCGTAAGAAGAAAATATTACGTTTCTTACATTGGATATTTTTGCATTTTGTGGAAAAAATATTTTGAATCCTTTTATAAAATAGGAAAATATTTTTTAATTATACATATTCAATATACTTTCGACTTATGATTTTTTTTTTAAGTTTTCAAACAAAAATTATTTTAAATTATTTGTTGTTGGAAAGTCATGTATTCATACGCCTAGGGGCGCCACTTGTCTAGTTTTGTTTTGAATCCGAACGCGGCGGCGGTTTTTTACTTGTGGTGTTGGAAGGAGTTAATTTTGCGAGTTTCTGTATAGATATCTGTATGGTTTTAATTGATTTTAGGGACTTTGGTATTTTTAAGTAGCTTAGCGGAGTAAGACAGCTATATAGAAATGTAAAGCTGCTCACCGGGCCAATATTTTGGTCAATACAACAACAACAACAACAACAACGCGGCGGCGGCTGGATATTGGTGTTAGCAATTCAGGTAGGATTTATTTATGTACAATTGAATTTGATAAAGAAAATGCACAAATTGAAAAACATCGAACAGACATGATAGAATCATTAAGTAATTTTCATGGTTTTAATAATCCACATGGCTGTTTCTTGTTATGCCAATTCAATCTTGCAATGTCTTAATATACAATGAATAAAGTTAACCCGAGAATCTTGCAATGGATTTTTAATATAGAATGTATTAAAACTTATGGATTAGACTGAGGAGGCAGGGTATATTTAAAATTTTACGAGAATGCCAGGTAAAAATCCTGCAAAAAAATGTTTAGATTATTTATTTTTAAAATTTTTTTGCTACTTGAGCAAAGAATAGGTTTGCACCCAATCAACTGAAACTTACTGATTTGCTTAAAGTATTGTTTTTAAATACAGGGTGCAAAATACGTGAATTTTCTTAAATCCCCAGTTTATTTCATTAAAAAATTTATCATTTCATGAAAATGTATTTCATATCTTTATCTTTGAGTTTAAATGTTAAAACACTTTTCAATGTTCATATTTTAGCATATTTTGCAGATAATGCATTTTGTGGATTTCACAGAGTTGACTGTATTATACTCTATTATAAGCATTCATTATGATTTCTTCTCCATTATTACAATCAAATTACTCTTTTTAAAAATGTAAACAAAAGATGAGCAGATTATATTTTGAACAATGTCTGGTCCCAAGTTACACACACTTGAGGGAATTTACAATTTCTATATATTGCTTGTTTTAAACTTAAGTGAAATGTTGGATAAAACATTTTCAGTTACATAAATTATTTCTATTATGAAATATTTTAGTAATCGGTACTGCTCTGTTATCCTGTCGACCAATTTCGCCAAATTATACAATCACCAAACTAATAGCCAAATTATACATGACATATTTTTTATTTCAAATAACGAAAAAATAAGTAATTAGTAAAATATTAATAAAAAGTCGAAATAAAAATCACTTAATGACATTTTAAACACACAAATCGTATTTAATGGCATTGAATGTGACATTCACGATCATCCATTATTGGCATTTAATCTTATAGTTTGGCGATAATTTTTTGGTCGATGGGATAACCTAGTAGTACCTAGTAACCTATAGAGTTAACAAGTAAAATTTATACAACATTTCATTAACTCGATTCCTCTTAATTAAGTAAATTTGAAAAAACGGCAGCAAAAATCCATTGCAAGATTCTCCATTTAACCTTATTGCAGACTTTATTCATTGTATATTAAGACATTGAAACACTGAATTCGCATAACAAGAAACGGCCATGTGGATTATTAAAACCATGAAAATTACTTAATGATTCTATCATGTCTGTTCAATGTTTTTCACTTTTTGCATTTTCTTTATCAATTCTATTCTAAATAAATAAATTCTACCTGAATGAAAAAGGCTAAAAGAGGGGAGATAGGGTATATTCAAAATTTTACGAGAATGCCAGGTAAAAATCCTGTACTGTACTTTTTTTGGTTTGTTTTCAATAATTTTTTTTCTCATTACTCCTTGCGCCAACATAAAATTGTCCTGTTCAAGAATATTTACTGAAGGAGATATGTATCAGTTTTGTTTGATTAAAAAAAAAAAAAGAGATAAAATTATTTATTTTTAAAATTTTTTTGCTGCTTGAGCAAAGAATAGGTGTGCATTAATCATACCCAATCAACTGAAACATACTGACTTGCTTAAAGTAATGTTATTAAAAAATACAGGGTGCAAAATACATGAATTTTCTTAAATCCCCAGTTTATTTCATTAAAAAATTTGTCATTTCATGAAAATAAAAAGTATTGCATATCTTTATCTTTGAGTTTAAATGTTAAAACACTTTTCAATGTTTACATTTTAGCATATTTTGCAGATAATGCATTTTGTGGATTTCACAGAGTTGACTGTATTATACTCTATTATAAGCATTCATTATGATTTCTTCTCCATTATTACAATCAAATTACTCTTTTTAAAAATGTAAACAAAAGATGAGCGCATTATATTTTGAACAATGTCTGGTCCCAAGTTACACACACTTGAGGGAGGGAATTTACAATTTCTATATATTGCTTGTTTTAAACTTAAGTGAAATGTTGGATAAAACATTTTCAGTTACATAAATTATTTCTATTATGAAATATTTTAGTAATCGGTACTACTCTGTTATCCCGTCGACCAATTTCGCCAAATTATACAATCACCAAACTAATAGCCAAATTATACATGACATATTTTTTATTTCAAATAACGAAAAAACAAATAATTAGTAAAATATTAATAAAAAGTCGAAATAAAAGTCACTTAATGACATTTTAAATACACAAATCGTATTTAATGTCATTGAATGTGACACTCAAGATCATCCATAATTGGAATTTAATCTTATTGTTAGGCGATAATTTTTTGATCGATGGAATAACCTAATAGTACCTAGTAATCTATAGAGTTTTCAATTAATATTTATACAACATTTCATTAACTTGTTTCCTCTTAATTAAGTAAATTTGAATAATGTCACACTACTTAATTTCATAAATTTTTGTGACGCTTTGTGAGTTGTTTATTTTATTTATAAGTGATTAATAAGTCAGAGGTGGATCTTGATTGATGAATATTATTTTACATGATTTATGTCAAAAAAAAAAAAAAATTTCGTATCGTCAATTTCAAGATATATCATACAATGTTACTATAATTTATAAAATTACTCCTTGCACCAACATAAAATTTTGTTGTCAGTGGCGCAGCCAAGGGGGTGGTTTTGGGGTTAAAACCCCTCCCAGAGCTAAGAAAGATCACTATAATTGTCACTTATATGAATCAAAACCAAACTTAATATTTAAATGTTTTGGCACATTTTAGAATCCGCCGCTTTTTTTTAATCAGATTTCATTTAATAAAGCAATTCAATTATCTGGCGAAAATTCTACTTAAAATTGTGAAAGTGCATATTACATGGATTAGTTAAGTAAAAATTCGTTATTTGAAATAAATCACTTTTCTGAGACGCATTATGCTAAAAAAATGATAATTTCTTGTCACACCGATGCTTTTTGAGTTTAAGGAGGCTCAGGGGTTGAAAACTTTTCAAAAAATCTATTTTTTTATGATCTAGTTTGATTATTCAATTAATTCTTAACTCAATGCAAAAAACCGCATAAAAATATTTGCATTTTTAACGGAGTTATAAGCTTTTATGTATTAACACATTCATAGTCGCACCCATATAATTTCAACTTTAAGTCGCGTTTTCTCCAAACTTTATTTTTGACGACTAACACCAAGATTAAAAAAAAAAACTGTTTGATGGAATGGCTTAATTTTTTTTTTTTTTTTTTTTTTTTTTTGCTTGCATATAACATCATTATCTATTGAATGAATTAAGAATATAACTGTCACATTAAAAAACTCTCAAATTTGAAAATTTAAAAAACTTCTAAAATAGGGATGCACAACCTGTGGCCCGCCAGTTTCGTCAATTCGTCTTCGACAAAAAGCTCAAAAAATGCAAAATATGTCTACGAATCGCATAAATATAACAAATTATATCCATAAATCATGTAAAATGTAAATTACATTCATTAATCGCATAAAAATCACGAATTATGTCCATGAATCGCTCAAAAAAAGCGAATTGCATAAAAAATGCGAATTACGTCCACAAATCGCTCAAAATGTGAATTACGTCCATGAATTGTGTAAAAAAGTGAGAATTACGTTCATAAATTGTATGAAAAATGCAAATTATGTCTATGAATCGTGTAGTAAAACGAGAATTATGTTCATAAATTGCTCAAAAAACTCAAATTTTGGCAGCAGAAAGCTGAAATGCAAATTACGTTCATAAATCACTCAAAAAATGCAAATCACTTCCATGAATCGTGCAAAATAACACTAATAACATTCATAAATTACAAAAAATGCAAATTACATCCAACAATTGGTAAAAAAAAGCGAATTACATTCATAACTCCTATAAAAACACAAATAGCATCAATAAATCGATCAAAAAACGCAAATGTTGTTGACAGAAAGCTAAAAAAATGCGAATTATGTCTACAAATTGCATAAATATAGCAAATTACGTCCATAAATCATGTAAAATGTAAATTACATTCATTAATCGCATAAAAATCGCGAATTATGTCCATGAATCGCATGAAAAATGCGAATTGGGTCCACAAATCGCTCAAAACGTGAATTACGTCCATGAATTGTTTAAAAAAGTGAGAATTACGTTCAGAAATTGTATGAAAAACACAAATTATGTCTATGAATCATGTAGTAAAACGAGAATTATGTTCTAAATCGCTCAAAAAACACGAATTTTGGCAGCAGAAAGCTGAAACGCAAATTACGTCTATAAATCGCATAAAAATAGCGAATAGTGTTTTGCATTCATGAATTACATAAAAAAATGTGAATTACGTTCATGAATATTCAAAAAATGCGAATCACTTCCATGAATTGTGCAAAATAACACGAATAACGTTCATAAATTGCAAAAAATGCAAATTACGTCCAAGAATTGGTAAAAAAAGCGAATTACATTCATAAATCCTATAAAAACACAAGTAACGTCAATAAACCGATCAAAAAACGCAAATTTCGTCAATAGAAAGCTCAAAAAATGCAAATTATATCTATGAATCTCATAAATATAGCAAATTACGTCCATAAATCATGTAAAATGTAAATTACATTCATTAATGGCATAAAAATCGCGAATTACGTCCATGAATTGCTCAAAAAAGCGAATTACATAAAAAACGTGAGTTGGGTCCACAAATCGCTCAAAACGTGAATTACGTCCATGAATTGTTTAAAAAAGTGAGAATTACGTTCAGAAATTGTATGAAAAACACAAATTATGTCTATGAATCGTGTAGTAAAACGAGAATTATGTTCTAAATCGCTCAAAAAACACGAATTTTGGCAGCAGAAAGCTGTAACGCAAATTACGTCTATAAATCGCATAAAAATAGCGAATAGTGTTTTGCATTCATGAATTACATAAAAAATGTGAATTACGTTCATGAATCACTCAAAAAATGCGAATCACTTCCATGAATTGTGCAAAATAACACGAATAACGTTCATAAATTGCAAAAAATGCAAATTACGTCCAAGAATTGGTAAAAAAAGCGAATTACATTCATAAATCCTATAAAAACACAAGTAACGTCAATAAACCGATCAAAAAACGCAAATTTCGTCAATAGAAAGCTCAAAAAATGCAAATTATATCTATGAATCTCATAAATATAGCAAATTACGTCCATAGATCATGTAAAATGTAAATTACATTCATTAATGGCATAAAAATCGCGAATTATGTCCATGAATTGCTCAAAAAAGCGAATTACATAAAAAACGTGAGTTGGGTCCACAAATCGCTCAAAATGTGAATTACGTCCATGAATTGTTTAAAAAAGTGAGAATTACGTTCAGAAATTGTATGAAAAACACAAATTATGTCTATGAATCGTGTAGTAAAACGGGAATTATGTTCATAAATCGCTCAAAAAACACGAATTTTGGCAGCAGAAAGCTGAAACGCAAATTACGTTCATAAATCACTCAAAACATGCGAATCACTTCCATGAATCGTGCAAAAAAACGTAGAAGAATTGGTTAAAAAAGCAAATTACATTCATAAATCCTATAAAAACACAAATAACGTCAATAAATCGATCAAAAAACGCAAATTTCGTCGACAGAAAGCTCAAAAAATGCGAATTATGTCTACAAATCACATAAATATAGCAAATTACATCCATAAATCATGTAAAATGTAAATTACATTCATTAATCGCATAAAAATCGCAAATTATGTCCATGAATCGCATAAAAAATGCGAATTGGGTCCACAAATCGCTCAAAACGTGAATTACGTCCATGAATTGTGTAAAAAAGTGAGAATTACGTTCATAAATTGTATGAAAAATGCAAATTACGTCTATGAATTGTGTAGTAAAATGGGAATTATGTTCATAAATCACTCAAAAAATACGAATTTTGGCAGCAGAAAG
This sequence comes from Maratus speculifer, assembly GCA_964019185.1. Lineage (NCBI taxonomy): Eukaryota > Metazoa > Arthropoda > Arachnida > Araneae > Salticidae > Maratus > Maratus speculifer. The sequence continues at coordinate 50,587 of CAXHSM010001534.1, forward strand.
CTAAAATGCAAATTACGTCTATAAATCACATAAAAATAGGGAATAGCGTTTTGCATCCATAATTTGCATAAAAAACGCGAATTACATTCATGATTCGCTCAAAAAATGCAAATTACATCCATGAATTGCATAAAAATGTGAATTATGTTCATAAATCACTCAAAAAATGCGAATCACTTCCATGAATCGTGCAAAAAAACACTAATAACATTCATAAATTGCAAAAAATGCGAATTACGTCCAAGAGTTGTGTAAAGAAAGCGAATTACATTCATAAATCCTATAAAAACACAAATAATGTCAATAAATCGATCAAAAGACACAAATTTTGTCGACAGAAAGCTGAAAAAACACAAATTATGTCTATGAATTGCATAAAAATAGCAAATTACGTCCATAAATCATGTAAAATGCAAATTACATTCATAAATCACATAAAAAAACACGAATGATGACCATGAATTGCACAAAAAATGCGAATTACACCCAACATTAAATTAATTTGCAGAAAGTTTTTGGTTTTATACAAGTTTGCCAACAAGAACCTACAAGTTATCCTGAACCCCTATAACCCATTCTAAACCAACAAAAATTTAATGGAAAGATAAATTTGTCCAAGAAAGACAAAATAATTTCCATTGAAATACACTGACCAGAATCGAAAAATTCCTATTGAAATCTATCCTATACAATCCAAAACCAGAAAGAAAAAAATCCCTCCAAGAGTAACTCAATCTATCTGCTGCAAAATAAAATACATTGAAATTCAACTGAACAAGAACCTGAAAATTACATTTGAAGTCAAACCGAAACCAGATTCAACTCCCCCCCCCCCCCCCCCAAAAAAAAAAAAAAAAATTATCCAACCATATCTCGATTCGGGAAAGAAAAATTAATTTCCAGAGATACGCGGGATCAGAAATCTGGAAATTCCAATTAGTCTATCTTAAACCCTAATCTGAATCTGAAAAAGGAAATTCCATATAACCGGAACCCAGTATCTATACAGTACAAAATATTTTCCATTAAAGCACAACCTGACCGCAACTTGAAAATTCCATTTGAATTGAACCTGATTGAAACCTGAAAAAAATTTCTATCGAACCTTAACCTAATCCGAAAAAGAGAAAATTATTTCTGCCGATACTCACTGACAAGAGTCTGAAAGTTAACATGAAATCTAATCCAAAAGGAAAAAACAATGGAAACGCAAGTCTGTCCAAGAAAGACCAAATAATTTCTGTCCACATACACTGACAAGAATTTCAATTGAAATCTATCCTAAATCCATTTCAAACACTACCCCCCCCCCCCCCCACCAAAAAAAAAAAAAAACTTTCAATTGTAACCCAATCTATCTGCGACAAAATAATATACTTGAAATTAGAGCCGTACCGAGTACTCGATAAATACTCGGTATTCGGCCTACTCGGCCAATTTGCCGAGTACTCGGTATTCGGCCAAATTTTGGCCGAGTACTCGGCCAATACCGAGTAGTTGTAAGAATTTCATTTTTTAAGCATATGAATTTATAACTGATCTGAAAAAAGTTATTTGAATATCAATGTATAATATATGTAGTAATTCATAAAACTATTTACTCTGTATTTAACAATATGTCTGCAAAATATAAAAAAAGTTAAGAACAAAATCCCTAAAGAAATTTCACATTTATACAAATAAAAATACTTTTTTATATATAGGGAAACAGGAAAGACTTATTTTGGATTAAAAAAACTGAAAATACGATAAATGCAATAAAAAATTAATAATTAAATTTAATATATTTCAAATTATGGTGCAAAAACACCAAACGTTCTATGTTATTAGTAGACAGGGCATTTCTTTTACTACTATAAATTTGGCTGACCTCTATTACGTTCAGAATAAACAGTTGTTGAAGGTGCATGTAAGAGTTTTTTGCAAAGTTGCACATAAACAGAAAAGTTTTTTCCCCCCTCACCATGCAAATGGAGTGTCAGTTTTACATGTCTTCTGTTAAGAAAGCCTGTATATCTTTTTGTACCAATTCTTCATGCGGTGATTTTAAACTAGTACTAGTGCCACAATCTTTTTGTTCATTCACAATTTCTTCAAACATTGCCAGAAAATAGATGAACTTTTTGCTTGCATTTTCTCTTTTGATTCGTTGACATTAGCATTCTCATATTTATTTTTTGTTTCTTTGGTGGATTTTCAAGTTCTAGATCATCTAAATTCATCAATTTTACAGCTTGCTTTTTAAGGCATTCTTAATTTACACATTTAATATTTTCAGTGAAAAAGGTTAGTTTTTTACTGAGATATTTAAAAAATAATAAATTTAAAATAACATAATATAATCTGTACACATGAAAAATGAAAAGAAACTGCAAAGCCAATACATTTTTTTTTAATCAAAAGAAAATAAGGTACAGACAGTTACAAAATAAATATGAAATGTTTGCATTATTCAATGAATTGTTACAGTAACCGATGAACATTTTTATTTTTGATAGACAGATTTCAATGGTTGGAATAAATTGAAGGGTTAAAGAATGTTTAGTTATTATTATTATAAGAAGTATATTTAGTATTAGTTAATAACTGTAGTTGTCATGTATCAATTCTCCTTTCTTATTAGTTTTGAACTGTCAAAATTTGTATTTAAAAGGTGCACAAATTTCAAATTTGATAAGTTTATTTATACTAATATGTATATTATATTATATGTACACACAGGTATAGACATGTGTACACAAGTATATTTATATATATGTACACCTAAGCTCACATTTTGCGCACATCAGTGTTTTATTTTCTTATTATACAACTACTCGGTACTCGGCCGAGTAGTCAGTGGCCGAGTACTCGGTACTCGGCTACTCGGCCAAAGTACTACTCGGTACACCACTACTTGAAATGCAACTCAACAAGAACCTGAAAATTCCATTTGAAGTCAATCCGAAACCAGATTCAATCCCCTCCCCCCCCCCCCAAAAAAAAATCCAATCAAATCAAGATTTTAGAAAAAAAAAAAAAAAAGACAATTTATGTCGATATGTACTGACCAGATCATGGAAATTCCAATAGAAGTCTATCTCAAACCCAATCCGAACTCTTAACCTGAAACCCAATCCAATCCCCCCCCCCCTCCCCAAAAAAAAGTAAAATAAAAAAATTAGGAAATATAAATCTGTTCAAGAAAGACAAAATAATTTCCGTCCCCATCCACTGACCAGAATTGAAAACTAGTACTTGAAATGCAACTCGACAAGAACCTGAAAATTCCAATTCAAGTCAAACTGAATCGAGATTCAAACCCGAAAAAAAAAAAAAAAACAATTATCCAACCATATCAAGATTTTTAGAAAAAGAAATTATGTAAATACGTACAGACTAGATCATGGAAATTTTAATAAAATCTTAAACCTGATACAAACTCCCCCCCCCCCCTCCCTCCCACCAAAAAAAAACATAGGAATTGTAATCCAGTATCTGTTCATGACAGAATATGTTTTTCATGTAAACGCAACCTGGCCAGAACCTAAAAATTCTATTTGAATTGAACCCAAATCGAAACAAAAAAAAAAAAAAAATCCCATCACACTGTAACCTGATCCGAAATTGAAAAAATAATTTCTGCCAATAAGCACCGACAAAAACCTATAAGTTTACCTGAAACTCAATCTAAACCAAAAAAAAAAATTAATGGAAACATAAATTTGTCCAAGAAAGACAAAATAATTTCGTTTGACATACATTGACCAGAACCGGAAATTTCCAATTGAAGTCTATCCTAAACACAATCCAAACACTAAAAAAAAAAAAAAAAAAAAATCCCTCCAGTAGTCAATCTATTTGCGACAAAATATTATAGATTGAAATGTAACTCAACAAGAACTTAAAAATTTCATTTCAAGTTGACCCATTACCAGATTTGAACCTTAAAAAAAAATCTATCCAACCATATCCTGAAACAAGAAAGAAAATGTAATTTTCATTGATACGGACAGACTAGAAGCTGTAAATTTCAATTGAAGTCTATTTTGAATCCAATCCCTGCACAGAACAAAATATTTTCTGCGGAAATGCAATCTGACCAGAACTTGAAAATTATATTTGAATTAAACTCACTCCAACAACCCCCCCCCCCCCCCAAAAAAAAAAAAAAAAAAAAAATCTATGGAATCTTAACTTGATCCGAAGAAGGAAAAATAATTTCTGCTGATACACATTGACAAGAACCCAATTTGAACTGAAATAAAAATCAGTGTAAACATTAATCTGTTTAAGAAAGACGAATTAATTTCTGTCAACATGCACTACCCAGAACCTGAAAATTCCTATTGAAATCTATCCTTAACCCAATTGAAAAAACCACAAGAAAAAAAAAACCTAATTAGAACCCTTTTACCTGTGACAAAATAATATATTTTGAAATGCCACCTGAAAATTCCAATTGAATCTGGTTTAAATTTTTCGGGTTTAGGGTAGATTTCAATTGGAATTTGTATTTATAGCTGTTTAGTAAATCAAATGTGGTTCTTAATGGATAAATGTTATTTTACATGATTTATGAGAAAAAAATAAAAAATTTTCAAGTCGTCAAAATATTACATACAATGTTGAAAATCTAGAAAAGACTTTTGATGTATTGCACTGCAAGAAACCCTAAGCAAATACGGAATATTTTTTAATAGCTGTCTGCTTTTTTCACAAAATTATGTTAAAAAAAAAAAAAAAAAAAAAAAAAAAACCAAAAACATGAAATGTTTAAATTTATCTACTTTGCATGTTTTATGCTTAGTGACTGAAATGTTCAATAAAAATATATTAGTTTTATTTTGTAAGTTAAGTCGTCCAAGAATGGAAAGTTTCATATGAAATGAAAATATTTAATAAATAACAGAGTCCTGATTTTCTTTCTTTGTCAGTTAAACATTTTCCTAATTGAAGTATGAAACTTATAGGGTGGACCGGGGTAATTCCTGATCAAAAAACACTAACATCTAAATATCTTTTTAATGTTTACAATAGATGTGACCAAATTTAGCATGGTTAATGATTCACCATGTTTCTATTCAATAAAATATAGGCTTTGATTAAAATATTATTTAAAGTTTGCTTAATTAAAAATTTTTGATTCTCGGTAACTACCCTGGGAACATTGTAATTATCAATTACACCGGGGCAATTACCAATCGGGACATTCTTTTGTACAAATGACAGGTACATTAATTTAGAATATATATTGTCAATTTTAATATAAGCCTGATTTAATTAAATGCCTTCATCCATCTGCAATAATTTTATCAATGTGTAAAGAAAAAAAAAAGAAAGAAAAAACAAGAACGAAAAGTTATGTGTGCAACATAGAATATGATGCAACTTCCAACATATTCTGAATACTATTTTCATCCATATACAGTAATTTTTCCCTAACAAAAACAAAGAATCATGCATACTGCATCGATTATGATGCATTTTCCTACTCATTCTGAATACTGTAAACTTATTGTCATTCATGTACAAGAATTTTACCATTCTGTGCAAAAAACAAAGCATAATTAACGACAATAAAAATTTTTGCATACAGCATGTTTAGATACTTTCCAATTCATTCTGAATACTTTAAACCTATAATTTTCATCTTTGGACAGCAATCTTCCCACCCTATGCAAACAGCAAAACATAAATAAACTAAGAAGAATGAAAAATTAGTATAGATTATGAAACACTTTCCAATACATGTTCAATATTGTAAACCTATCATTTTAATCTATTTGCAGTAATTTTACCAATCTATATAAAGAACAAATCATAACTAACAAGAAAGAAAAACATGTGTGCAACATAGATTATGAAACATTTCCAGCATATTCTGAATATTGCAACGCATATAGTCTTAATCAATCTGCAATATTATCAACTTATACATAGGTTGAAACATAATTAACAAGAATCATGCATGCAGCATAGATTATGAAATACTTTCCAGCACATTCTGAATATTGTATCCCTGATCATTTTAATCCATCTGCAGTATATGTATCAACATGTGTAAAGAAAAAACATAGTTAACAAGAATGAGAAATGATACATTACATACAGCATAGATTATAAAACCCTTTCTGAGATGTATGGTGCTGAATGTACATTACCTTCTTATCTTTTACTAACGTATTTTACTACAGAGTTGTTTTTAACAAAATCAAGTAGTACAGCACACATTAATAAAATATGAAATATCTTTTTTTTTAAGCGGATGGGGGAAGGGTAATTAAAGGTGAATGAATCATGAATATGAATTTTTTGCATTAGTCTTTAATTTTTTGTTTTTATCATTAACCTAAAAAAAGCAATGATATCAGTACAAAAAACCCTGAACGGGTTAAAAGCTTGTGACGCAGCACTTTATCTTATATCTCTAAGAATTTTAAATTTGGGACTTAAAATTAATGATATCAAAATTTATGTGACGCTATGCTATTAATTAATATACATATTAAAATTTATTCATTAAGGTTTTATCAATTACATCTTTCATAAATTCAAAATATGAATCTTAAAAGATATGATATCAAAATTTAAGTGACGCCTTGACGAGGCTTTAAACGATGTTTTAAAATTCCATTTATTTATTTATTGTCCAAATACATTTTCATATCTAAACAATACTTTTTATTTTCCAATACACTGTTAAATACATCACTTTCACTGAATATATATAATGCACTGAAATGTATTTATTTGAATAAATAGATTTATCTTTTGGGCTACGCTGTCCAAAATCAAAAATAACATTTAAATGAATAGTTTTTGCATCATTGTATCTATTTGCATCTATTTAACTTACTTTGGATACAATGACGCAAAAACTATTCATTTAAATGTTATTTTTGATTTTGGACAGCGTAGCCCAAAAGATAAATCTATTTATTCAAATAAATACATTTCAGTGCATTATATATATTCAGTGAAAGTGATGTATTTAACAGTGTATTGGAAAATAAAAAGTATTGTTTAGATATGAAAATGTATTTGGACAATAAATAAATAAATGGAATTTTAAAACATCGTTTAAAGCCTCGTCAAGGCGTCACTTAAATTTTGATATCATATCTTTTAAGATTCATATTTTGAATTTATGAAAGATGTAATTGATAAAACCTTAATGAATAAATTTTAATATGTATATTAATTAATAGCATAGCGTCACATAAATTTTGATATCATTAATTTTAAGTCCCAAATTTAAAATTCTTAGAGATATAAGATAAAGTGCTGCGTCACAAGCTTTTAACCCGTTCAGGGTTTTTTGTACTGATACTTTATTCAGATAAAATAGGTTTTTACCGCAACAACTGAGGGCCATTCACGAAAATTTGGGGAAGAACATCGTTTTGTCACTAGATATGAAAATCCAATGAGTCTCCTGAAAATACAGCTTTACCTTTCTTTTTCTTTTTTTTTTTTTTTTGGGGGGGGGGGGGGGGGGAGGTACGTCGAGCGATGGGGATATTTCAACTTTTTAAAATTCGGTGATGTGGGTATCATTTTTTTTATGTATTCTCAAATTCTAGATCAAATAGCATCATTCATAATTCCATACAATCTTTCTTTATAAAAAGTTATAGTTTTATAAATATAAATGTTGAAAGTTATGTTTTATTACTAAGCGCAGCTTTGTCATATTTATTTTACTTTCAAAACTTGCTCTTATCAAATAATAGCAAGCTTTTTAAACGTTCTCAAAACAGCAATAATCAAAATCAGGATCATCAAATTTCTTCAAGGTTAGTAAAGCCGTCAAAAAGTCCGTGTATTCATAATTTTTTTATATGATCATTCATGACTTTGTATTCGTAAAATCTGCCTAACATTGTAACGTGTAACCGTATCGACTTGTGGAAGCTTCTTTCGATTCCGAATTTAAAAAAAAAAAAAATACATAGCAAACGATACTACACCTTAGCTAAAGAAAAAAAAAATGAATTTTCCACCAGCGTTCTTCGGCGGGGAGAGGTGGGGCACAGTGTGGTATTTAGCCCCAAAACCTGGCCAAAAATGATTATTTTAAAAAACAGTTTCCTGTCTTGTTTTACTATTCTTTAAAATGTTAATTAGTTGCTGTATCCAAATGCGCAAAACTCAAAGCACCTGCGCAGCACAACGCGCCTCACGATTGGTCGAAATTTCCCGTTTGTCTATAGTGGTCGTGTGATTTTCCGATGCGCTCAGATTTAGACGTTTTAAAATCTCTTATAGTTTCGTGTCTGAACAATTTAGTGGAAACAGTTGTGATGGATTATTTTGAGCCAAGTATGTACTTTATACACACTGTATTTAAATAATGAATATTCTCCCGGTTTTTGTTTAAATGGTTGATAACGTAGGTGTAATTAACAATAGCAAAAATATACTTAATAATAATGTTTAGAAAGGATTTTGTTATATTTTTAAACATATTTAAGTTGGGAAAACTATTGTGTGATATGCAGTATTTAGTATACAAGATAGTTATAAAACAATCATCCGCCCGAAACCGCCCCCTTTTTTTTAATAATTTTTTTTGTTTGATTCAATAATTTCTGACTTAAATTACTGCTATTTAGTTTTTCATTTATTTTGCTAATAGGGCCTTCTGGATTGAGGTCTATGACTCGAAATGAGTTGTATTCCATTATGCAAAGCTCAAATGAGTCAAAATTTGAAGCAAAGCTTAAATATATGGAGCAAGAATTATTAAAAAGTTATTCTGAAGGTGATCCAAGGATAGCTGAGATGAGGCAAAAGCTCGCCGTTATAAAGAACCAGTTTAAACGAAAATAGTTAGCTGCTCATAAAACGAAGTCAAGATTCGAAGAAAACAATGTCGAATGGTTAAATGGCACTATATTGCTGCCTATTTCAGGTATGTGAAACAAGAAAGATGCAAACCCCTTACTTTACTATTTCGTGCTTTGATTTTTGCTTAAATTTTGTCTCCTGTGCATTGAAACGAAACTTGTTATTATAGATATATTTATTAAGTAGGTATTTGTTACTATTACAGGGGTCAGTCTCGGTCGTCCTCAAAAAGCTTTTGTAGATTCAAGTGAAAGAAGCAAACGCTGCAAAACCAAAGACCTCCGATCAAAAAACGTTGAAGTATTGACATACGCTACCCAAATGAAATTGCGGGAATCAGGCAAGGTAGATGCTTCTAATGTCGTAAAAGATCTTACAAAAAGTCCCCGAAGAGCAAAAAAATATTTAAAGGCTATGAAAAAATGTTCCGAAGAACAAGAGAAACCTCCCCAATTATCAGCTTTATGCGCTTTGTCCATGTACACAGAAGCAGGACTTTTTTCCGTGCTATTCTATTCTCCAGAATGTAAAAAAAGAATGCTATCCAGAGATTCACAGAGTGACAGAGACACGTGCCGAAGTAAAAGTGCAAACGTTGATGGATCATACGGCATCACGACTGATTTTACATTGCTTATTGCTTTATTGATTTTACATTAAAAAAGCTGTAGAATCTTTGAATGCTGACGAAAAATTATATTTAATTTTAATAAGCAAGTGGGGTTGTGACGGGTCACAGCAGATGCAATATAAAATGAAGTTTGAAAATGAAGCAGATTCTGACACCAATATTTTTCAAAGTTCTATGGTTCCTCTTCAATTAATTTACGGGACCGAAAAGAAAATTCTTTGGCAAAATCCAACACCATCATCACCTCGATACTTTCGACCTATAAGGATTCGATTTATCAAGGAGTCAAATGACGTAACAACAGATGAAATAAAATATATCAAATCACAAATCGCAGAACTTACTAGAAGAGAAATTGACGATATGAAGATAAAATATAAAATGCTGTTCATTATGGTGGAAGGAAAAGTATGCAATACCGCAACACACACCAAATCTACGATGAGGTGCTACATATGTGATGCTACGTCGTTTGAGTTTAATGACTTATCGAAAAAGAGGGAATCTAAGAAAGAAAATTTAAGTTTCGGCCTTTCCTTGCTACATGCTCGTAACGATTTTTCGAGAGTATATTACATGTAGCATATAGATTACCTGTAAAAAAGTGGAACGTCCGCCTATCTGCTGAGGAGAAACAAGCGGTAGAAGATTAAAAAAAAAAGAAAATCAGAAAATTTTCAAACAACAACTCGGGCTTTTAGTAGACATCCCCAAAGCAAATTTCGGAAATACCAACGATGGAAATACCAGCAGACGATTTTTTGAGGAATATGAAATGTGGGCAGCAATAACGGGAGTCGATGAAAATTTAATATATCGTCTTAAAGTGATATTAGATGCATTCTACTGCAGATTCAAAATTAACACAGAAAAATTTGAAAAATATTGCCAAGAAACGGCTGACTGTATGTGAGCTTATATAATTTTCATCCTATGTCCCCTACAATGCATAAGATACTTCGTCATGTTGCAGATGTAATAAATAAGCTATTCTGCCAATAGGACAACTAAGTGAAGAGGCTGCAGAAGCTCGCAATAAACATATTAGGTCATTCAGGTTGAACTATACAAGAAAGTTTTCTCGCGTGGCCTGCAATATGGATGTACTAAATAGGCTTCTTCTGACTTCTGACCCCTTAATAACGGGCATGAGATGCAACAAAAACAAGAAAGAAAATACTTGTCTTCTGATGTTCTAAATTTGTTATCAGAAAGCGATATCACAAATGTTAATATTCTTGATGATAGTTATAGTGATGAATAAATGTTTTAATTTATTAATAACACTTTGTTTTATCATTTTTATTCCATAATTCAAATAAAAACGAGGATCTGTAGCTGTAAGAGTAATAAAATAATTTTGGCCAGGTTTTGGGGCTAAATACCACACTGTGTGGGGGGGAGGGGTCATCGAATCTTCACTTTTACTGTCTAAACAAAACTTTTTCAAATTTTCGTGAATGGCCATCGATTGATGTTTTTACTTATATTTTGGTCAATTTTACCTGTGCAAATATCCGAGAAAAATGCCGCCCTTTTATGGTGCGCCCTGAGGCCACCGCCTCACTTGCCTCACCCCTGGCGCCGGCACTGGCCGCGGGGCAGAGCCCCAGCGGTAGTTACGGCCCTGAATATATATACACACAAAATATTTCTAAATTAACCAGAGGGTCCAACCTGGACAACATGACGTACTATAAGAAACTTGCTCCCTTGATCAGACTCGTGATTCGGGGTGAGTCGGTGATGCTAACTTATTTTGTTACTGTTTGAGTGCCCTTTTTTTTTCTGCGAATGGGATTTAATTATTTTTATTTAGGATAGGATTTTTTTCTTGCGGGTTGATCCTATTTGTCAAAAAAGAATAGTACACATGGGCATAATCTATTTCCTGCATTAAAGGGCAAAATTAGCACTAGCCACCGGCCACATGGCCAGTAAATGAGATCAAGTGGCCAGTAAAAAACTGACAATCAGCGGCCACCTCCCAGCTACTTTTTCATATGGAGAAAATAAAATTTTCTTGCAATTCACCAAGGATTTACTTCTTTTGTTCCAATATATTTATATTAACATATTAATTTGGGTTATTCCGTTTTAGATTAATACTAATAAAATTTTTACTGTTTAGTATTTTTAAATAAAAAAGTGGCCACTTTAAAAATTAGTCCTACCGGCCAGTGGCCGCTAGTGAAATTTCCCAATTTTGCCCTATATCCTGCATGCTTTACCAACATTTTTGGCCCTAAGGGAGGGGAGTGTCCTCCGTGGGGGTCTGTCTAAGGGAACCTAACCTGTATTTATTAAAGAAAATTCAAGGTTCAACGAAAACCACAGAAAACTTCAAAAAATTAGGTCAACAGACGCAAATGAGTTTGAACCCAGCACCTCCTGTCAACCAGATTCGAGGACAGAATCTCTTGGCCACTAAAGTATGATAAAAGACAAATAGTTTGGTGTTGGCTACATATAAGGGAGAGTGTTGTACTTTGGGACACTTGTACCTCGGGACATTGACAATTTCTAATAAACTATTGGCAACAATGATCTTTTGTTTGCGTCTAATAGTGGTCTATAACCAACTGATCTCATCATAGTAATAGACAGCATCAGAAGCATTAAATTAACGACTTGGTGAGAAATTTTCACTAGTCCAAAGTATAGTGTTCACTCTAGAAATAAAAAGGGCATGGTGCTATTCGCTAAAAAGGGCACTACTGAAGCAGAAAAGGGCACTTTTGCAAGAAAAATTTATTATTGCCTTTAGAAGGAAAAAAGAAACCCGGAAAATACATAATTTTTTAGTAAGATAAATCAAATAATATTAATTTTGAACGATTTTACGATATAAAAATTAAAAAAACAATTAAATTAAACAATGATTGAATAGTTTGATGTTATTTTTCTTAAAGAAATGAAAAAATTCTATCATTTTTCGACACACAAATTTAGAAATACTACGGAATAAGAAATATTTATTAAAAATCTCTGGATAAAACCAGTGGTGCATTTTGCTGCTTTTAAAAAGGGCAGGGTGCATTTTGCAAATTTAAAAAAGGGCAGGGTGCTGCACCCTTCAAAAATAGCCTAGAATGAACACTACAAAGTAAATATTTCCCCACATTTAAATTTCATTTTTTAACTATATACTTTTACAAGAAGTCAACTGCAACTTATTTCTTTTTTTTTTTAAATAAAAGAGAAGATTTTTAGGTATTTTGGTTTTAAGAAATGAATCTTAATCTCTCTACTTCTTCTAGTTTTACTATCATTTTGATTTTACTTAAACTATGTGGTTTGATTGTACATTGGGACATTTTAACAAATACATGGTTTGTAATATTTTGCATATATGTAGAGGTAATTTAGCCCCAGAAACCACAAGATTTCGACTGACAGTGACAATGTATGTGTATAGTTTCAATGGCTGAGCAGAGTTCAAAAGCCCAGCCCAGAAAAATATCTGCAAGCTAAGTGCAATAAGAAATCTGTGAGAGCTGGAAGATTTTGCGAGAGAGAGGGCCTTGGTCTGCGGTGCAGAGCAGATGGGTTTTCTGCACGCCCGTGTTTTTAACGGAACGAGATTCCGTTTCAGAACTGTGTGAAAGGGATCGATTGATACCCATATTAACTTTAATATCAGTTATGTCCTTTTTATTTTATACTGTATTTAGTCCAGAATTGTGTATTTATGTGTAATAGTCATCTAATCAAGAACTTATTTTTAATTAAATATTCATCCAGTGAAATATTGGAACTGTTTACTTATTTCTAATTCCCGATTTTCGTCCGCCCCACTTCTACATATATAAAAGTATTTTTATTACTTATTTTACAGAAAATTCCACAAAACATGTGAAATACAATAAAGAAAACTACTCAACTTTATTTTGGATATATTTTTATAATGACTGAACTTTACAATATAAATCTGGTTAACTTCCGATAATTTTTTTTTTTTTTTTTCCCCATGTGATGTCTAATGTATTTTTCTGAGCTTTGAATCAATTTTAGAGGTATATTTATGTATTTTACTATGTTGTTAAACATGGATAACACAACAGCCATAGCTTGATTCTTGCAATAGAGAAATGCCAGGAAGTTAGAATTATTTATTTTATAATTTCCACCTATTCTTCCCTTATACTACAGCCACTTGACTGTACTGTCATTGGGCCGTCTTATGTTATGAAGTCTTATGTTAATGAATAGATAGCATATCCTTGACAGCCAACAATATATGTTGTAGAAATTGTTGGAAATGCATTTTTTTTTTTACTTTCACACCGTTGAATATCATTAATGATTTTGAAGTAATAGACATTTATTCAATCAATGAAAATGCATTCAATGAAGATGAACTTTTAATAATATGTAACTGGTAGACCACTCAATTCATTTGAAATGTTGAATGAAACAGCTGAACTTACAGCAGCAAATATGTTATTAGATGTATGTGTAACAAGTTTATCTTCACATTCTCAAAATGTCACGCCCCCAGTAATGATATTGTCATTTTTATAGCTGCAACTTATAAAAGTAGAAACTGAAATTGTTAAGCAAGAAATTGGGTACTACTTGGTTATCCCATAGACCAATTTTGTCAAATTACAGTGCCAGCAAAAAAAAAAAAAAAAAAAAATCGTGATACTTGCGATTTTAAATGTTTTGTTGAATATCTGAAAATATACATGAGGAATGACTCTGAAATTATAGATGTATAAAACAAAATACTATAGGCCATATATTTTTGCAAAGATTTTTTTTCCCGAAATCCCATAGGGGGCAGTTAATAAATTGAAAAAGAACGAAAATCTTTTGGATAACCCTGTCAATACAAATGTAGCAAAAGCATTCAAACTGCAAATTAGGTTCAAGTGGCTTATTGCAGCAAACTGTGTTCATTTTTATGAATATAGCATCTTTATTCGTAAAGAAATTAATGATTATATAAAAACGGTTTTGTTTTTTTGCTTATAATTTGCAGAGTTCTTAACAGGGTTGGCAAGTTTTTGACATGCGACAGTTTTTGACGGTTTTAACCATGGTTTAAACCGTCATGTCAAAAACCTCCTTGTCAAAAATGTCTAAAACTGTCAAAAACCTATATTTATATGTAAATAAATATTTCCTTACATATATATATATCTACCTATATTTATATTTAATAAGTAAAATTTATTTGCTTTTAATAAGGAAAATGTTTCTAAATATGTTGTAGAAAAAATAAATTTAAATTTTTGAAAAACATATTTTGAATAGTAAACAAAATTTCAGACTTTGGAAAACTTATCTTTTGTAATATTATTTATTAAATTTTAACGTGTTATTCAAAATATGCAGGGATATTATTATGAAGAAATTTATTTATAAACCAAACTTAGTGTATAGTTTAAAATAATATAAAAGATTAGACAAGTTCCGTAATTGATTAGGAACAGAAAATTGTTGAACACTGGTTATGTGCTACCGTATGCTACGTGATGTAAATGAATTGCATTATTGAACTAAATTTCTACTTTGATAATTTCATTTGAATTGATTTAGATTATGTAATCAAATTAATTGAATATATTTAATGAATGTTTTATTTTTTAAATTATGTATTTTATAAGATTAAAAAAAAACTACATAATACTTTGTGTTTTAGAAGTATTTTGTAGATTTTTTCTGTTTTGACTTTTACAATTGTTAGTTAGTTTTTCTGAAAAATCAGTAATTCTGAATTCTAAATCATCAGTCATTTTTTGAATTTATAACTAACGTAAAGATAATAAAAAACATCTGAGTATCTATTTTCAATAATCAGCCTTTTTATTTACTATGCTGAAAAATTAGCTTATACAAATAGTTTATTTTTTATTTATTATTATTATTTTTTTTTTACTGAATGCTATACAATTTTGTTAAATATCCTAAGTATTCAGTTGTTGAATAATTACTTCTCGTCTTACCTTGCTTTCAAAATAAGCATTATTTATATTCTTAATACTATTAGTGTGTTGTGGGGCGGGATTGGGAGGGGGAGTAGAGATAAAAATGGTTTATAATGTGTAATAATCATACATATAATAAATTATGTGCATTATATTTAAATTCAAATTAACCTACTAGATATTATGTATATAATCAGCTCTGTGAGAAGGGGGGGGGGGGGGCAGTTGCCCCGTGCACGGAAATTTAGGGGGCACTATCCAAATTTATACTACAAATGTTATTTTTTGGCCTGTCACAAGAAAATGTTGGGTAGAGAGGCACCAAATTCTAACTTTGCCCCTGTCACAATTTTCTCTTTACACGCTTCTGTATATAATGTGTATAGCATTAAAAAAAAATTAAACACACGTATCAAGTTTTACACTTTTGAAAATCCTGCATTTATAACACTTAACTTGTTGACACTTATAAATACTAACTATGACAAAATGCATATTACATAATTTTAGATTTTTTTAAATATTAAAATAATAATAAATAAACGAGATATTTAAACATAATTTTTGTGCAAATATTTCTGCATACCCATTTCAAGATAAATTTTTGAGATTTGAAATTTATCATTTTTACCTTAATTTTTATTAATTAGAAATATTTAAAGACCTGCTAATTACCTACAATATAATTAAATTTCAGCATAATGTATGGCAACTGTTGCTAATTTTAAAATTTAACAACAAACTCTAGTGCATCACAGCAGATTGTAACTCTATGGGTTTTCGACAGGTTTTTGACGGTTTAATCCGGTTTAAACCGTCGTCATGTCAAAAACCCCTTTTTGACGTCAAAAACCCAACCCTGGTTCTTAATAAAAAACAATGTCCTTTTAAGAAAATAGGAGACACAACATTGTACATAACATCCTGTAAATCAAAATTTAAAAAATATTAATAATTGTATGAAAAATGAAAGGTTTACTAAATAAGGTGTCAGTGCGCATGCATGAACTCAATCAAAATATAATTTATATAATGTGGTAGCTAAATATATAGAGCAATTTTTGTGAAAGTCTTAAAAACATAGCTTGAAAATTCTGAAAATTATCGTTAATAGAATAAGATCAAAGTCCATTATTCCCAAAATGAAGCAAAAAGATGAGGAGCTGTATCCAAATATTGTAGTACGTGCAATATTTAGTTGACATTAATTAATGGAATATGGATACAGCCCCTCATCTTTTTTGCTTCATTTTGGGAATACTGGATTTTTATCCTAATTTTCAGAATTTTCAATCTATGTTTTTGAGACTTCCACAAAAGTTGTTCTATACATTTAACTAACATTATGCAAATTATATTTTGAATGAGTTCATGCATGCACATTGAAACCTTATTTAGTAAATCTGTTCATTTTTCATGCAATTATTAATATTTTTTAATTTTGATTACAGGATGTTACGTACAATGTTTGTCATATTTTCTGGAAAAAAAAAAAAACATTGTTTTTTATTAAGAACTCTGCAAATTTTAAGCAAAAAACTTGGTAAAATTTGCGACCATTTTTATAAAAACCTTAATTTCTCTTCAAGTATACATGCTATATTCATAAAAATTAAAAGTTTATTTCAATAAACCACTTAATCATAACCTGCAGTTTGAACGCTTTTTCTACATTAGTTTTGACAAGGTTATCCAAAAGATCTTCGTTGTTTTTCAATTTGTTGACGGTCCCCTATTGGATTTAGAGGAAAAATCTTCGCGGAAATATATGATCTGTAGTAGCAGGGTTGGCAAGTTTCTTCCGCAGTGGAAAAAACTGCAGAAAAAACCAGCCGGAAGAAATAAGTTTCTTCCAAGTGGAAGAAATGGAAGAAACTTTTTCTTTAAGAATTTACAATATACTTTCAATTTTATAAGATATAATAAATATCTTCTTCCTATAATCTTATATAAATTAATTCCATTGACCCAAAACAAATTTAATTAAGTATATTTGCTAAATTAATAATTACATCAGTTTTTTTAGCCAAGATCGCACACAACGTCTGTCTATAGATCTTCAACTATTGGCTAAATGAAAAGAAATTTTAACCAAAATACACAAAACAAGTTAAACCAACATATTTTTTAATTATTTAAATTTCTAAAATTAGTAGTAAATAGTAGAGATATTTTATTACTTGTAGAATGAATAATAATGTAAATGGCACGGTACAATTGAAGATGAAAAGCGACATAATTGTACGGCAATATGGATAAGAATTTCAATTGTAACACATTTAATGAAGAGCTAAAATAGAGCACTCGACAAATGAAGCATTTTTGTCGCAATTTGGCACAATGGCGAGAGCCCTGATTATTAATTACATTCAAATTAGTGTTTAAAAAATGTAAACAAAACAACGATCGAAATCTACAAAATTCTAAAATTCGCACAGCCTCTGATCACAAGCTGTGTGGATTTGAGGAAGTCTCCGGAATTATAAATAACATTATACATAAACTATAACGATTTTATAAAAAATCACTGTTAAAAATTACATTTATCACCAATTTAAAACAAACATATTACATAAAATTATTAGTGACTATTTATAGGGCAAAATTGGGAAATTTCTTTAGCAGCCACTGGCCAGTAAGACTAATTTTTCAAATGGCCACTATGTTTAAACTAATGGCCACTTTTATATTTAAAAGTACTAAACAGTTAAAATTTCTATATTAATGTAAGACTGAATAGCACAAATAAATATGTTAATATAAATATATTGGAACCCAAAAAGTAGAATTGTTGATAAAATGTAAGTAAAATATATTATCTCCTTGTAAAAAAGTGGCCATAAGGTGGCTACTGATAGACAATTTTTCACTGGCCACTATTTATCATTTACTGGCCCTGTGGCTAGTGCTAATTTTGCCCTTTATGACTATTGAAAAATTTAATTATATATTTCAAAATAGTAAACATAAAATGAAGTTATAGGAAATACTTTAAAAACAAGTCCTTAATTATTAGTTTAAGATTCAATAATATCTTGAGTAAATTTGATTTAATTTACAAAAAACCTCTTTATATTGAATAAGATTAATTTCCTTTAAAAACATTTTTATAACAAATTATGAAACTAACCATTTTACTGATAGGTTCATTGGTGATCCTTTCAAACAGTTAAAATGCTTGAACAAGCATACAGAATTTCAAAGTTAGCACTAATATAATTGAAATTCAATAGTGATAGTTCCTCCTTAATAGACTGCTTTATTTTAGCACACCACACAGTTCCATATGCAATAAAGAATGCAATAAAATAAAATTTAGGGAATCCTTAAAAATTTAAAACAAAATTTTTTTTTATTGGTTTAAGATGCAATACTGTCTTGTAGTCAATTTATTTACAAAAATATCGCACTATATTTAATAAAATCAATTTCCTTCATAAAAAAATTTTTGAGACAAATTACCAAACTGCACATTTCACCGATGGGTTCATTGGGGATCCTTTAGGGCAATTAAATGCTTGTGCAAAGGAATCTGAATCAGCTTTGTTAACTCAATATCATTCAAACTGTGAAATTGTGACAGTTCCTCTTTAATAGATGGCTTTATTTTGGCACATCATACAATACCATATGAAATAAAATAAACTGACAGGGAATGCTTAAAAAATTTAAATAAAAATTTCTTTTATTGGTTTAAGATGCAATACTGTCTTGTAGTCAATTTAATTTATTTACAAAAATATCTCACTATATTTAATAAAATCAATTTCCTTTATAAAAAAATTTTGTGACAAATTACCAAACTGCACATTTCACCGATGGGTTCATTGGGGATCCTTTAGGGCAATTAAATGCTTCTGCAAAGGAATCTGAATTTGAAACAGCTTTGTTAACTCTAATATCATTCAAACTGTGAAATTGTGACAGTTCCTGTTTAATAGATGGCTTTACTTTGGCACACTACACATTTCCATATACAATAAAGAATGCAATAAAAATTCAGGGAATTCTCAAAAATTTAAAAACAAAAATTTCTTTTATTAGTTTAAGATGCAATACTGTCTTGTAGTCAATTTAATTTATTTACAAAAATATCTCACTATATTTAATAAAATCAATTTCCTTTATGAAAATTTTTTGTGACAATTTACCAAACTGCACATTTCACCGATGGGTTCATTGGGGATCCTTTAGGGCAATTAAACGCTTCTGCAAAGGAATCTGAATTTGAAACAGCCTTATTAACTCGAATATCATTCAAACTGTGAAACTGTGACAGTTCCTCTTTAATAGATGGCTTTATTTTGGCACACCATACAGTTCCGTAGGCAATAAAAAACATTTGATCAGGAGTATAATTATCCAAAGTCTCATATTTTTCATCATGTCTAGCACCAGAAGACATTTGGTGTTTTTTGTACGCTTCAAAAGCTAAATGCAAACCTTCAGTATCAGCGATATTTTCACGCAAAGTACGGGTGCCATTATTTTTAAACACACCTGAATGGTCATAAACACTATATTGGTCTTTAAAACATGATGCATGTTCCTTGTATAAGGTCCTGGCTTCGTTACTAAACCACGTAACGTTCAAGTCATTTCCCTGAACTCCAGTACAGTCAATGCTGTGCATCATCTCATGACCAATTACTGAACCTATACCCCCAAAATTCAAGTACCATGGACCACCAGGATAATAGAACGGGGGGTTATGCAAAGAAATCGGATATACCAAAGAATTTTGATGTACAATATAATATGCACTGACATCAGATACACGCCGTGGCAATATAGCTTTTAACTGATTAACTGTAACTTTAATTTGCAAAATTCTCAGTGTAACATAAAACTGTGTAGCTTGGATATAGCAACCTAAACTATACTCCTGCAATGCTGGAAAATCTTTATACAACTCGTTAAATTCTGTCTTGTTATTCAGGTAACTCGGAAAACCAATAATATTTTTCATATTACTTATCCTGTGTAAAATTAAATCTTTAGACATTTCATCGATCCAATGGGACCGCAGAATGATATCTTGGAAAGATAGTTTTAGATAGTCAGTTAAAATTTTGTTGTCTTGTATTCCTGCATGTGATGTGTTTTTTACGTAAATATAATCTAAACTACAAGGAAATAATTCAAGAACTAAATCATAGCAACCATTTGCAGCTACCCTTTTTACATCTTCAGAATCGTACTGATTTAAATTCGCATATCTCTGTAAAGCTCCTGGAATCAGTAACCAAACACTTTTAACTACAAGCCAGCCAAGTAAATCTGCCAAATCTCTTTTTGAAAAAATGTTTGAATTAATTACGCTAACAACTTTTTTCAAATAATCTATATTTTCAACAGCAACCACATCATGCATGGTTAATGTTCCATTGACTTTCAGTAAAGTATCATTTGTTACTAACTGTAAATACGTTAACCACTCAAAGTCGGGTATTAGTGTTGATAATTCCTCAATAGACATGTACGGGTTAACTGACACTTTAGAAGGAAGTGTTAACAACTCTCTAAACTTAGTTACTGTGTTAAGCAAATTACCAATATGACCATGAATACCTGGATTTACATCGGAATTATTTAACGATTGCACAATGGAATAAATCATCTGCACAAAAAAATATTCTGGCAATATTAAATCCTCATCTTTTAGCAGAGTAGGTGCTTTTAAATAAATAACATTTCTGCCCCCACTTTTGTCACTGTCAGTAGAATATGCTCCGATAAAGCTATGAATATCTAAAGTTCTGATAAGAAAAGCACTATTTTGAAGCAAATCGAAAGAACTTTCATTCCATTTATATTCGTTTAATATCGGCCAGCCGCCGATCTGATCAAGGTATTGCACTAATAAATCACCATCGCTTGTATTAGTGCTGTTTTGCTGGACACATTTGTTGTAAAAATGGATGGCAGTGTTTACAATGCGAGGAAAATCATTACTGGGTTTAGCATTTTCAAAAATAGTTTTCTTTTGCAAATCAATGTCGTCCTGTAGTAAACTAAAAGTAGTAACTCGTGGAAAATATTGATTAATAGGATTATTTTGCGCCCATAAACCACAAGTAAAGTTATAAAAATCTACGCAAGGGTCCGCAGAAACATCAATTGCATTACGAATTAAGGCATAGGACAATTTTACAGTTTTAGGAGAATTATCTTGCCTGCCCATGAGAGCAAATGCGATCACAATTAGAGTCAAAACAAAAAACACACAAGCAGCAACGAAAATAATACGTCTTCTAGATGGCACACCGAATATAGCTCTATATTGATTCAAAGGATCACTATTTACATCATTATTGGTAAAATCATTACCTGCCATTATTAAAAATAACTTAAAATGAAAGAAATAAAATCACAAATATACACTGTGAAAACATCATAACAGTTCAACACTTGTCAAAGACGAAACAGATAAAGATAAAATCATGCCGGGTACATGGAGAGACAAAATAATACTTACTGCTTTTCAGAAAAAGACTTGTCGATAATAAATAAACTTGAAGAACCGGAAGAATACCTCCGTAGCAACTTCCTGTGATGGATAAACTTTTACTTCATTTCATTTCAAATTGATTGCAAAAAAAAAAAGCGAAAAATGAAGCTAGAAGATGAACTCGACTTACGAATAAAGAAATGTAGTGCTGCCATCTATTAACGATTTTATGCGATGTTTAATTTTTTGAATTTAAATATATGAAATTTAAGGGCGACGGTATTTTTAAATACTACTAATGTATATAATATTCTGTAATACTTTATTGCATTGATCAAATACTTTGTAATGTATTTTATAAACCTATAAATACATTAAAGCGCCAGTTATTCGAAGAAGTCGGGATCGCAAGGGCGCCCATATGATGAATTTTAGGGGGGGGCTGAGGAAAATTTCAACTTTCCCCAAAACTATCACATATTTTTTTTAATATTTAAGGTACTTTGCGTTTTTTTGCGACTTTTGAGTTTTCCCTCCGATTTTTTGACGAAATATGCGTTTTTCGCGATCCTTTTAAGAAATATGTGCTTTTTTCTATGAATTTTAGATTAAATTTGTTTCTTTCACAATTTTTTATAAAAAATTGGGTTTTTTTGCAATTTTTTTGGTGAAATTTGCAATTTTTTGTGATTCTTGAACAAAATTAGCGCTTTTTCGTGATACTTTGAAGAAATTTGTATTTTTTCCAACGTTTTTTGGTTTTTTCTATGCTTTTTGAACGAAATCAGCGATCTTTTTTGCAATTCTTTGACAAAATTAGAGATCTTTTCGCGATTCCTTAACGAAATGTGTTTTTTCTGCAATTCTTTGATGAAATGTGCGTTTCTCTCTCTCTTATTTAACAACATTTGCTTTTATTTGCATTTCTTTGGCAAAATTCGCATTTTTACTGTGATCCTTGATCAAAATTCGCGCTTTTTTGCCACCGTCCCTGGCATGGGTGCACTAAATGGCCTTGCTGCAGCGAAATGTTTTGGCGGAAATGGGGAAAGTAGCTTCCGTGATTAGGTCATTTACCGAAATATTCTACCACTTCTTCTTTTTCCAAAAATCAAGCCATATTCTTACTTCCCCCAAATTCCTAATTTTATAAAACTGAGATAATTCCTTGATTCCTTTTGGAAAAACTTTTTTCCAAAATTTTTCATCGGATAGGAATGAAGTAAAATTGCTTTGAATGACATTTCATTTCGATTTATAAATCTTGACTCAAGGGATATAATTAAAGAGTCTAAATATGGATAAAAAATGATGCTCTTTAATATTCTAGAAGAGTGGCCACATGACAGTTCCAACGGTAAGATTATCTAATAAACAATCTGCACATTTTGATATTGATTCCCTAACACGTTCGCTGCCGCTTACGTAAAGATGTGATGATAGTTAATGGCGCACTGTAGAAGTGGATTTTGCCCACAGAAGCTGATTTATTTTTATAGCAAAGAATCAGTGAGAGATTTTCCCGCGCCAGCGCGTGACTGGCTGTTGGATATCACCCAACCTCACGCGCTGGCGCGTGAGTGGCCCCTTAACGTTTGCGCCATACACGCACTTTCGCGTAAGCGGCAGCGAATGTTTTAAAATTGCAATTTTTTTTAAGTTCCATGAAAAATACTGAAAAATTCTTCTGATTTTATTTGTGCTAAAGAAAAATATCAAGAAGTTTCTGTCAGTGCTAATAAACCAAATGCAAATGTTAATCTACAGAATGCAATTTATTTACAATTAGCTCTAGATAAAAAGAATATGTAGAAACTATTTTCAGACATTAAATAATCACTACAGCAATAATCACTATAGTCTAAGAGCCCATGACTGGCAGACCTTCGTTATTTTATAAAAGCTGAAACTTTCTCAGCGCAGTCTTCCAACACAGATAGGAACGATGGGTAATTATGAAATTTGGATCATGGTGGCTTTGGCAGTGACCAGGGAGCAAAGGTGTAAAAAATACCAACTTACTTTCGTCATTTTATAAAGCGTAATTTTTTGATATTTCCTTTGGAATGATGTCAGAAATCACGTCCTCCAATGGCAGACACTTCCTGTGGTTCCAACCCCCGGCCGACAACCACTAAACTTCCATAATAGGAAATTCTACTTTCGTCATTTTATAAAAGCTGAATTTCATATATGTTACTTGGGTAACTACCAGAAGATATTTCCTCAGTTGGCAGACAGTTTTGGTGGTTCCAACCCCCGGCCGACAGACATATACGGCGGCTTCTCAATACACTAGAGTCTCTGAATAGCTGCGCGAAGCGGACATTTTCCCCGTTTTCCCTTGGGTCGGAAATTGGCGACAGTTATTTGAGGTTGTTGCATGTAATTCGTTGTTGACATTTTGAAAAAAGACCACGATGGAAGAAAAAAATGTAATTTAACAAATAAAAACGACTGTTTGGAAAATTATATTTTCAAAGACTAAAATTTTAAAGATTGAAAAAGGAATTGGATGCCAAGAGTTTGGATGCCATTTTTGGGACACCACGTATTATTAGCTATGAGCAGAATTAAACTATTTTTCCATTGAATTTTTTAACACTATGTATGAATAAACAGTAAAACTCTAATTTTGTAGTGGATATTAAAAATAAAGTTTATAAAATACCTAAACATTATTTTCTAATGTATTTCATTTATTTTTAAAACAAGTATTAAAATGGAAATCATAATCAAAAACATTATAAACATGCATTTTTTTTTTTTTTTTTTTTTTTTTATAAATAAGTACATAATAAAAGAGCAATTTCGACATGTGTCAGGGGAGGAAGTAGCTTTCATATTCGTTGTTTTTGTTAAATATAGCTTCTTTTACGACTCGATTAGATGAGTTCATAAAAATTCTTTAATGCTTGATTTTTATCTTATTAAAATTTTACTGAAATTTTAAGCAGATGAAAAGCTACGAACTCTATAAAAGGAAATTTCGTAAATACTGAATTTGAATGAGAAGTGCGCCAAATTAGTAAACTATAGCCAAATCGGCAATATTTATGATTTCTTAATTTTAGTCTTCAAATTTGGCGATATATTTCCATATTTGGCGATAATTGTTTCCAAGCTTGGGGAGAATTCGAATCTCACGTTCATTAATACTTATAAATAAATAACTGATATTTAGTTATTTGGGAAATAGTTGTTATCCTCAGTAGGGTAGAGAATTGGGAAATCCAAAGAATATCTGAATGCTTTTATTGGTTGAATTCCGCATTTTATTCGTTTTCTGATTGGTCTATGTTTAATGTCCAAAATTGGAATACTTCTGTTGCCACAATGACAAAAAAGTAATAAAAACTTTAAATAATAATAATAGTTTGAAAACAAATTCTCATAAAAATTTCGGACGAATTTCATTTAAAAGTGCATTTTTTTATGCAACGATGTAAAAATTTAAACTGTGCAATGTTTAGAAGTTTAAAAATTTGCAGTTCAAAAAAACCTAAAACAGAAATTTCATTTAACATTTTTACATGATGTGCCCAGGAATAGGAACATTAATGTTTAATCCATGCCATATGTAATAGGAGGCAGTCAGCCTGATTAACTCCATCAAATAAAAATGCACATTTTAAACAGTTAAAGTTATATAACAATAAACTACTGGGTTTTTTTTTAAATTTATGGTCTAGGAATATTAATGTTTAATGCATGGCGTACGTAATATATGACTCGTTATGATCATCCTAAAAATGATGTTTATTATTATTATTACGTATAGAATTCCTTTTTCAGTCTTTAAAATTTTAGTCTTTGAAAATATCATTTTCAAAATAGTCGTTCTAATTTGTAAAATTAATTTTTTTTTCTTCCATCGTGGTCTTTTTTCAAAATGTCAACAACCGTAGAATTACATGCAACAACCTCAAATAACTGTCGCCAATTTCCGACCCAAGGGAAAACGGGGAAAATGTCTGTTTCGCGCAGACTCTAGTGTATTGAGAAGCTGCTAAATATGTCTGTCGGCCGGGCGTTGGAACCACCAAAACTGTCTGCCAACTGAGGAAATATCTTATGGTAGTTACCCAAGTAACATATATGAAATTCAGCTTTTATAAAATGACGAAAGTAGAATTTCCTATTATTGAAGTTTAATGGTTGTCGGCCGGGGGTTGGAACCACAGGAAGTGTCTGCCAATGGAGGACGTGATTTCTGACATCATTCCAAAGGAAATATAAAAAAATTACGCTTTATAAAATGACGAAAGTAAGGTGGTATTTTTTACACCTTTGCTCCCTGGTCACTGCCAAAGCCACCATGATCCAAATTTCATAATTACCCATCGTTCCTATCTGTGTTGGAGGACTGCGCTGAGAAAGTTTTAGCTTTTATAAAATAACGAAGGTCTGCCAGTCACGGGCTCTTGCTCTACTACGTTGTAGCATCTATATTAAAAAAGACTTGTGAGCGTATTCCTTGTTATATATTCGTACCATTGTTTAGAGAGAGATTACAGAGATTTTCTTAAAGAATGGCAAAATGATTAGAAAAATGTGGTGTGGACTTATTAGTTTTCTGACCACATTGTTTCACATACACCAGAAATCCTTCTATAGTAAAAAAAAAAAAAAAAAAAAAAAAAAACTAGCCTTAAACAAATTTCCAGGAATGATCCTGATGTGTAAAGTTTCCGGAAATAACGTGTCCGGGTGGACCACACCTTCCATGAGTCGAATAGACCAATCAGGAAAGATTCCAAAATTGAGTGTATGGAAAATAAGGTATCGCGAGGCGATTCAAACCGGGATTGTATAGCAATACCGAACGGAATCGCGAAGCTATTGTATGGGGTATTGGCGAGCTCAGCAAGCAGGGGTAGCCTACAACTTGGAATTCCGAAGCGGTTACGCGGGGGGCTGGCGAGCATAGCGAGCAGGGGGGGACGGAGCCCCCCTAGTACTTGAAAAAAAATTCTAAGAGTGATCCCCCCTAAAAATCTTATCACTCGTTTAATTGCTTTGTGCTTCTTATCTCTAGAACTTGATGCAGATCATTTATAATTTAAAACTAAATTCAAACAATGGTATGCCCAATATTTATTTTATTTATGAAAAGCAAAAATTCTTTAATGATATTTATCAGAGTTTTTAGATTTTAAGTGAACCAAAATTATTTTGTCTTGTTCCGATTGACTTCAGATAAAATTTCCGATTTTGGGTTGTGTTACAATCAGAACCCGACTAAGGCTATGGGGAGAGGGGAGCCTGGGCAAGCATCATTCGGGAAGGCCCCCTTCTGTCTATCGATAGATTTTTTTTAATAATGTGGAAGTGGCTAATACTAAACTTCATAAGTATTGTATGTATATGTAAATTTTGTTCTCGGGGCAGTTCACATTTGTATACAGAATATCACAAAAAGATTGTCACAACTTTAAGAAAAAGTACTGGCAAGATAATTGTAAAAAATGAAATGGTAGATTGGTTGACAGAAGTATCATTTTGTAAACTTTTTCTTTAATTATCTACATACGTAACATAAAATGGCTAAAAGATAATGCCCGAAATGGGTCATAATTAATCATTTTAACTCTCCATTCTACAATGAAAATGTTAATAAAGAATTTCTTTTGATAACAACGGAATTCTAAGTCGTTATAATAAAACATTTTATTATTAATTTTCTAATGTACTTTGTTTCTCGCGTAGATGAATGGGGTACTGGAAGCAAAAAGAGGAAGGAGAATCACTCTTACTTTCCAAAATGTTTGAAAATATATAAAATCTGATCCCCATTTGGCTAATTTTAATCATTTGGCCCTTTTTAGTGAAAATCCTAATTACTCTTATGGGGGGGGGGGGGGGGCTAATGAGGTGGGTCCTGGGACAGTTGAACCGTATACCCCTGCATAAGTTGGGCCCTGGTTAAAATCTGACACATTCAGGATTCTAATCTTTATTAGATTGGGGAAAAGAAATTTTCCAATTAAAAAATAGCACTGCTAATTCACATCTTATTGTTAAATCTTTGTCTAATTTCTCAGCAGTTTGTTCGCGCAAAATCAGTTTTACCTATGAAAATAGGTCGTGTCTGTAACGGAATCCTTCCTTATGCAGAAAATGTATTACACTCTAGTAGGGAAAAAAACACACAGTAACAACACCTGCTAAAAAATAAATTGTATAAAATATAATTTGTTCCCTATGTCATGTTTTTCTTCTTTGTAAAAAGCAAATTATTCGAAAGGACTAATTCAAATCAAACCAAAACCGAATCTGTTTAAATAAGAATCTAACTTTAAAAGAAATAAAATTCATGGTTATGAGAAAATAAATTCTACACAATTATATCCCCTTAAACGGAAAACTGTTTAAAACGGAAATTTCTTACAATGCCTTCTTTAGAGGATCAAGTTAGAATTTTCATATCTTGCAACTAATTTATATTTTAAAAAAGTATAACAAAACCAAAATCTAGGGGGGGGGGGCTCAAGCCCCACCTTGCCCCCCCATATGGGCGCCCATGCGGGATCGACCTTAATTCGGATAAATGGACCGACAATTTAAGGAATGTTCCACCTTATACTAACACCTTCATACTTTATCCAGGCTTACGACTGGTTGTACCAATTACTACTGGCTTGTTTTAATTTTTTCTTAACTATTATTTTACCTTTTCATTTTTTCCTTTTGTTTGTTTATTTTTTTACTAGAAGACAGCCCGTCAAAATGACGTGTTTAAATTTTTAAAAGGATGATAAAACATTACAACAACTTTGGTCAATCATAGCCACTTTAGGCTTAAACAATTTTGAAAAATACAAAGATTGAACATGAGGGAAAAATCTAAAAAAAATTGAATAGAGATCTACATTTAAAACTATAACAAAACTATCTGGTGGATGGGGAGGGATTGTAATGAACAAATGGTAAATGCATAAATTTACCATTTGTTCAAAAATAAAGAATAAAGTAAGGTAAAATATCAGTTATAAAAGAATACATTGTGAAACTACAGCCAAAAAATATTTTAAAATACTGAGAGAAAATAATAAAAATATCCAAAATGCATAAAATTTTTTCCCATTTTGGCCATTTCCAGACGAATATGAGAGGGTAGCCAAATTCTTAATGGGTAAAATAATGGCATAGAATATGCAGCTAATGAATTTCACTCACAAGATTACAGTAATTATTTCACAAAAAACATGCAAATTAACATGCATTAATAATTCAAAACATGCACTAATAATGATATTTTAAAACATTTGTGAATTAGCTATTTTATGCCATTAGCTAATACTTAAAAGAAAATACTTTATAAGATCGAAAACAAATGTTAACAATAAAGAGTAAACAATAGTGATTCGTTATGTGACAATGAAGTCATTCACGGCTGTAAAATAAATAAATAAATAAATAAATAAAACAACCCGAATATAAAAATTCTAACAATATTGTATTTAAAAAGCACCTTCACTTTTCTTAAATAAAAAGTTTTTACTAAACACTGTTAAAAATTTGACTGTTTTGTTGCGTCGTCATTACACAGCTTTTATAGAAAATGATTACTTTATCGTATTACACTGTTAAAAATTTGACTCATTTGTTGAAGCGTCACTCCACAGCTTTTATAGAATATCTCTTTTATGACCAATGAGAATGCTCCATATCACAGTAAAGTAACCGCTTTATATAAAAGCAGTGGAGTGACGCTGCAGAAAATGGGTCAATTTTTTAACAGTTGCTACAGCATCACTCCAACGCTTTTATAGAAAACGGTTACTTTGTGTGTGTTACTTACAGTGTATTCTATAAAAGCTGGGGAGTGATGATGCAGCAAAAGGGTAAAATTTTTAACAGTGTACTGTTAAATATTTGAACCATTTACTGCAGCGTCACTCCACAGCTTTTATAGAATGTCTCTTTTATGACCAATGATGTCATTGGTCACAATAGGTGTTTTTTTCGCGGATGGGTTGATCCTGAAATCGTTATACACGGAGGGATTTTATATATATAATTATTTAAATTTTTTTCCCCTTTTTATCATCTTCTGAACTTCAGAGATTGTAATTTAACATTTAAGTATAAAAGCTTTTGATTTCTGCTTGCTTCAAACTTAAAACATGACATCCTTTTCACTGCTGTCATACCTCGAATTCTTTTTAAATACGTTAGTTTTTGAATAGGATCAAAGTTCGTCTGCCGTTCGAGCCATTTCATTACTGTTTTCAAACATTTAAGCTTGTTCTCAACTGCCCTGCTCATCAAATGCAAAACGTTTTTTACACATTTATAAAATCATTTTTTGGAACAGATGTAGCATTCGCCCGGAGTTCGCCATCTTGTTTCTTTGTTGGTCTCTTATGACCATTTTATACTTAATTTTTGAACAATTCAGAAATTAAACAAAAACAACAACAAATTTTTAAACTAAAATTCAGCACTCCAAACATTATTTTAAAAAAAGAAATAAAAAACAGGGAAAGGGGGAGTAGGAATTCATAATTAGCAAGCGGTAAATACATAAATTTTAAAACAGTTAAATAAAGCAAATATTCATTTTAAAATATATACACTCCAAAATTACAATTAAAAATGTTTCAGAGATTACACATAATGAAAATACAACAACGAAAGACAAATGAATAAATCCAAATACAGAGATTTACAATCGGCAAAAAAATGGCCGCCATCTCCGGGCGAATACTACATTATAGCCCATTTTTTTTAACAGAAAAATAGAAAATTGGAATGTCCGACTAAGGAAGCCATTTGGAATCGAACTGAGTGAGTTTTCCATTTTCTGATCCATCAAATACAGTCAAACAGGGTAACTTTATGCCAAGTGAGAAAAAAGATTGAGGGTGTTCTTAAATCAAAAAGAGCAACTTTTGTGACATAACTTTTAATTTGTTTTTATTCGGTGTTATGGTGTTATTTCTGACAGCCGATTATTATGCAGAGTCAGATAATACAGACGAACACGCATACGCGGTTCGCAGAAAATTGGTAAAGTTTGCAGACAGTTTTGATGCTTTTTTTAATTTTTTTTTTTTTTTTTTTTTTTTTTTTTTTTACAAATGTCCTTAAGGGAGACCCGTAAGAAAAAACCCAAAATTAATTTTTATTATTGATTTTAAAGTAATGAATTTTGGTGTACTGTTTAAGAATCTTTTTGTAAGGAATAATTAGCAAAAAAATCACTTTTTATTAAAAAGTATATTTTTTATGTCGATTTTTATGATTTTTTTGTGGAAAAATAAACTTTTTAAAACTACTACTCCTCATACAATTTTCAATATTTTGATATTACTAAAATTTCTTAAATAGTGTAATAGTATATGGAAACGATTTAGGGAGAGATATTTTTAATTTTCTATTTTAATAAGTTAAAAAAAAAAAAAAAAAAAAAAAGAAAAAAAGAAATTACGCATGGTAAATTTCCTTAAATTCGTTATAATTTTCATGTTTACCAATTTATGTAAAATTTTCAGACATAGTTAAAAAAATATCTCTCCTTACTTTTGTTGCAAATTTTTTCAAGATCCAAAAAACTAAACGCAAGATTCTAAACACTTTGTTTCTAAACCATTTTACCACTGAGCCTTAGTAGGGTAACATCCCCAGTAATTGGCATGCACCAGTGATTGGCACATCCTACAAAAATGTCCTAAAATAAGATTTATATCCAGTCTTTTAAAAATGCAAGACCATATACCAGTTATATGCTCATTTACGTTAAAGATTATAACTTTGATTTATCTATTAGATGACAATAGTGCCTAGGAAAGAGAAACAATTATGGCTTGTATGAAATTAGCCATTTTTGTTGCAAATGATTCTTCTTTGGTTTAAGAAAGGCATGCTTTTCAATTCATCATTATATGATTTATAATATATTTTAAATTTTAATTGACAACAGTTTTGTTTAGTTAAAAAGGGTTACTTTAATTGTGTAGAAGTATTTTCGACACAAATATTTCAATTTTGCTAGTTCCAAGTAATTGACACCTATTCCAATTACAAGGAATTCGCAAGGAATTTGAGATTAAACCACTTATTTTGGAAGTACTTTTAAAGTTATGGACTAATTTTGTTTATCATTTGTTTTTATTTGAAAATATGAAATATTATCAGTAATTGGAATCCATTAAAGCTTCATATGACAATTACTGGGGACAGCATGACAATTACTGGGTATTAGTATAAGTATATTGTATTGTTTTAAAGTGTTCACATTTCAGACTAATATGCTGATTTCTTACTCTCAAAAACCTGAAATATGGCATCTTCATCTACAGTAAATTCATTTAAAGCGATTAAACCCAATGCAGAATGTATAGTTTTTTTAAAATATAAACTTGTGCCAATTACTGGATCACAAGGTGTCATACATTGGTGCTCTAGGTGCCAATTACTGGTGATTTCAGCAACTTTTTATAAATATATTTTTATAAAAATACTTTTTCAATTTTTTTTTTGCTTTTAGTGGGCAAAAAAGATGCACATATATGCATTCTTTGATTTAAAAATATTTCCAAGTAAATATCTTATTTCTTTGTGATGAAAATTGAAATAAGTTTAAAGACAAATTCTTAAAGTGCCAATTACTGGGGATGTTAGCCTATTTTGAACTTAGGCAAAATATGGAAAAAGTAATTTTCAGGAAAACACATTTTAAATGGCCGCTAGTCCTTTAAACTCTAGTGACTTCAATTAAAAAAAGCTCATTTGCTACCTGCTCCAAGTGTCGCCGAGTTCTGAAATTTTGCATGGATATTCGCAAATATGTATTTTATCGTTTTCTGAGATAAAATTTTTTTTGAACTTTTGATGATTTTTGGCCAAAAATGGGGTTCAAGTCTCCCTTAAAAAAAAATCAAGAACCGGGGCAGAGAATCGGTACGACGCACGTCGTAGACTCTTGAAAAGGTCTGCAGACTATTTTTTCAACTGGAGAGGAAAAAAAGTTTACTATTCATTTTATTTAATGTATCATGGTATAGTATTTTTTGGAAGGAGCAAATCCAAAAGGGCAACTTTATGACACAAGTTTTAATTTATTTTTATTCGTAAATGCACGAAACGAGCAGGTATTGTTATTCAGAAACTATCCAATCGCACTCATCATCCCCCCCCTTTTTTTAGGTGCGTTCGTAATTATGTAAATACGTAGCACCTATAGTTGTCGTTCAGTCCGTCCGTCTGTACGTCCGTCCGTCTGTCTGTCTGTCCGTCCGCATATAACAACGCAAAAACTACCCAGCCGAATCTTTTGAAATTTAAAATATATAATTATTACATATTTTTGTCGAGTCATTTCAAATTTTATGAGAATCGGATGGCTAGTTCAATTACAGAGACGATCAAAAGTATTCCGTTACATTACGGTCAATGGGAAAAATGTTTCAAATGCATTTTAATCGTTTGAAATTTAAAATACATACTTATTACATGATTTTGTCTAGTCATTTCAAATTTTTTGAAACTAGGATGCATAGGTCAAATACAGGGACAATCAAAAGTACTCCGTTACATTACAGTCAATGGAAAAAAAAAGTTACAAATTCATTTTAATGATATTACACTCATTCGAACATAATAATATTGATATGCATCATAAAGTACATATTATAATATAGATTTTGCATAATCTGTTATGCAAAGAACATTTGTTATTGATTTACAAGGCCACACAAAATTCCATTACATAATAAGTATAGAAAGGACATTGTTTGGTGCGCATTTCAATTGTAATTAACTATTTACAATTTTATGAGATTGATATATGAGAGTGATATTTTTAAAACTTCCTTATCGCACGAACGCACCTCATTTGCTACGCTTCACGTGCAATTTTCAACTTTTTTTTTTTTTTTTTTTTTTGCAAACACTATACATTTTTTAGAAAATAGTGTCAAGTTGAGCGTTTTGAACCGAATTTCCGCAAACGAGACAAACGACTCAAAAAGAGTGAAAAATATCTTTGTCACGTGATCCAAAGCGATTCTAACTCAACAGGTACAGTCTATTAGGGTAACTTTGTGCCAAATGAGGGTAACTTTGATCCATTCTGCCATGGTGGAATCTTGACGAATTATTTCCAGTAAACTGCCAAACTCATACTAGTGTTGATATCTGTATTTTGAGGCCAAAACTTTGCCGTTAACGCAAACGATGTATCAGACTTAAGGCCCCTGTCCTCGCTCGAGGAAACGCTCGCGAGCTAATGCTATTCCTATGGGGAAGCATTTTTCTAATAACTCTTTCGCGTTTTGACATTTTTGAATAATTTTTTTTGCATTGAATAGCCGAGGTGCATGCCGACAGCGCACCTTTTTTACTTTTTCGATTTTGGTTGCAGATATATTTTTTTAAAAAGCACTTTCAGTTTCGAAACCGGTTTTGAAAGTGAAACTAACTTTGTAAAAAATATCTACAACCAAAATCGAAAAAGTAAAAAAGGTGCGCTATCGGCATGCACCCCAGCTATCCAATGCAAAAAAAATTATTCAAAAATGTCAAAATGCGAAAGAGTTATTAGAAAAATGCTTCCCCATAGGAATAGCATTAGCTCGCGAGCTTTTCCTCGAGCGAGGACTGGGGCCTTAAGGGTGTATTGCGATTCAAATTGCTTATTTTCCGATTTATTTTTGAGTTCATTTTTGCACTCAAATATTTTTGGAATTTTCACCAAACTTTCAAAATCTCTTATTTGGAAAGTATACAAGGTGCCGTGATTGTCGATTCTTTGATAAATGCAAAAAATATTGTAAAAAAAAACAATCAAAAACGGCATTTCGAACCGATTTTTCCCTAGCGGGAGATCTGGGAACGAAAAAAATGGTCATACAGATAAGGATTGTTTATAACTCAAATTCTAATGAATTGAGGGTGAAAAGACATCACACGGCACCTCATACGTCCCTTCAAGAATTCCCTCAGCTAGTTTCATGTTTCTACTTTTAAAAATGTGTCTGAAATTGTATCGGAAAATTTCGGGCTGTTGAAGGTGGAAAAGCGCTTTTTCGAATACACCCTTAAGGCTGTTCTCAACTGCTCCGCTCAACAAGCGCAAAACGTTTTGACACATTTGCAAAATCATTTTTTAACAGAAACATATGAAATTGGACGGCCTGACTATGGAAGCGATTTCGAATCGAACTTAGTTTCAGATTTTATGATAATTAAGTTACTTATCGAGTTATAAGCGAGTTCGATCACGTGATCGCGCATTTTTCTGCTGCTTTTCGATCGTTTTTTCTGCTTTCGTCGGAAATGCGGTTCAAAACACCAAGTTTGACGACTTGTTCTTAAAAAAAAAAAAAAAAAAAAAAAAAAAAAAAAAAAAAAAAAAAATTGAGTTTGATTAAGTTGTTTCTGAACAACAACACCTGCTAGTCTCATGCATTACCGAACAAAAATAGCCCAACCAGTAGCTGAGAGATTATTTTTTCTCGAAGCTGGTAGACGAGAAATGCTGGATTTCGAGCCCAATCGTTCCCGTCGGCCTAACCATTCGGAATTTTCTGTGGTTTTCTTGGAATCTTGGTAGCCTTGCGTAAATACGGGTTAAGATCTTTTAGAGGAACCCCCACGGAGGGCACTCCCCCTCGGGCCCATGCAGATAATCAGATTTAGGTAAAATGTAAAACTATCTGCGGACTCAAATAATTTCTTAAATTTTCTGCAACCCTCCTCCTCCCCCCTGATTTCTATATCACCGCTAACAGCAAAAATTAAAAGTTATATGCGAGTAGAGTGCCATTAAGCTTTATTTAAAAATAATAAGCATTTAACCTTTTTTTTTTTTTTTTAATCACAAAATGTAATTTTAACCTGTTAAAATAATCTACAACATCTGCTTCAATGTTGCTCTGTTTCTGCTTCCAGCCTTGGCAGGAGAAAAAAAGAAAAAAACAATGTACCACCACTTTGGCATAAGCGCCACACTTACAAATCCAAACTGCTTATTTTTTCAATTGTTTTTAAATTCATTTTTATTTCAAACCCATTAAAACTGTCAAATTCGCTTGTTTAGAAACTACATAACATGCCGTACTTGTTGATTTTTTGATAAACGCATAAAATGTTGCAAAAAAAGGCGGTTAAAGTTGGGCGTTTAAAATTGAATTTTCCGAGGTGGGAGATCTGCGAACGAAAAAAAAAATGTTCATACTGAGAAAGTAATTGTTTATAAATCAAATTCAAATAGACTGAGTGAAAAATGAAATCACACGGCCTCTTGTACATCTCTTCAAAAATCATCTCAGTAAGTTTCAGGTTTTTACTTTCAAAAATTAGTCTGAAAATATATCTGAAAATCTCGAGCTGTTGAAGGTAAAAAAAATATTTTTTCGAATACACCCTTAAGGAAACGATGTACGTTATTTTTTTTTTTTTTTTTTTTTTTTTTTTTTTTTTTTTTTTTATAACAATATGAAATTTTGTGCATATATACATTTCACCAAAAGCGTATAGGACATCTTCAAAAAAATTCCAATCTTATTAAAAATGTTTTAAAATTTTAAACGAAATTTTTAAATGTTCCTCGTGTTTTAATTTTTGATATATTTTCTTGCTTTTGCATTTTTATCACTCTAAACTCTATTATAAACAAATTTGTGTAAGGAAAAAGTTGAAAACTAGTGTTATACAATTGAAGACAAAAAAAAACTTCTTTAAAACACCATAAAAATAAATAAAATTGCGCGAGGCCTTTCGATAGAACTTAGTCTATCTTCATCAGGTGCAAAAAGACGTGCGTCTACTATGAATGTAGCGGCACGGCTTTCATAGTAGACGCACGCCTTTTTGCGCCTGATGAAGATAGACTAAGTTCTATTGAAAGGCCACGCGCAATTTTATTTATTTTTATGGTGTTTTAAAGAAGTTTTTTTTTTTTTGTCTTCAAGTTTGTGTAAGATTTTTTAAATCTCTTGAATAGTTAATATTTTACAGATTTTTTTTTCTAAATTCCATATAGATGTTCATTAAAATTTTGCCTTTTAATAAGTAAAAAATCAAATTTGACTATCTTAATGAAGACGAATTTTAAAAAGCTTACACAATTTCTTTGTAAACAATATCAGGATACTTCCTTAACAATTTCATAAATATTGATACAAAATCACGTCGCAAGAAGCATTTCAAAAATCTAAAAACGTTGAAAATTTAGTTTTGAGAAGAACAGATTTAAAATATATTAAATGCACGTACTTTTATTATTTACTTCTTAAAACCTTCATAAATGATATTTTAATAAGAAATAGGGTAACATCCCCAGTAATTGGCACATTAAGGATTTGTCTTTAAACTTACTTCTATTTTCATTACCAAGAAATAAAATATTTACTTGCAAATATTTTTAAATCAAAGAGTGCATATCTGTGCATCTATTTTGCCCACTAAAAGCAAAAATATTTGAAAAAGTATTTTTATAAAAATATATTTATAAAAAGTTGCTGTAATCACCAGTAATTGGCACTTAGACTTTTATACAATTAAAGTAACCCTTTTCAACTAAACAAAACTGTTGTCAATTAAAATTTAAAATATACTAAAAATCAGATAACAATTAATTGAAATGTAATACCTTTCTTAAGGCAGTGAAGAAGCATTTGGAACAAAAATGGCTAATTTGATACAAGCCATAATTGTTTCTTTTTCCTAGGCACTATTGTCATCTAGTAGCATAAATCGAAGTTATAATCTGTAAAGTAAATGAGCATATAACTGGTATATGGTCTTGCATTTTTAAAAGACTGGACATAAATCTTATTTTAGGACATGTTTGTAGGATGTGCCAATCATTGGTGCCTGCCAATTACTGGGGATATTACCCTAATTGTTTCGGCGCTATTGTATTGCAGAAATAGACTTTTTTGCGACGATGTTGCTATAGACGATTTTGTTCAAATAAAAGTCCACTGTCCCTTCAAAAGCTTTGTTATGTGGTGGATCAGGGTCATTTTCAGAGACTTCTTTTTAATATTTTTTTCACTTTCCTTTTCGTTGTTACTGCTCCCAACGACCAAGGTCGGGGGCCTCCATTTAGAGGGGGGGGGGGTCACATCTCTTAATAAGCAATTTTTATATTGAAGGCTGTTACCATATTCAAAATGTCCATTTTTCTGATCATTTCGGAATATAATTTTCATTCATAAATGCAAAAAAATTGCATTATATTCGTAAAAATATGTAATTTTCACATTTTATTCGGATATCAAGAAATTGAAGAATTTTCCGTGTTCTTATAAAGGCGAAAAATCAACCAGAAATTGAGTATTTTAAGACTTTACAGTTACAGAAATGCCGTCATGAAGAAGCAATTGGTTGTTGTAGCCTGAATTTCAATTTGAAACTTCAAATTTTGCGGAAATTTTACGAAATATTCTTCGCCTTTATTGAAAAATGGAAAACATTAAACAAAAATTTTTTCTGAATAAGTGCACTTGCAACTGTCTTGCATCTGAGATTAAAAATGACTTTATGGATGCGTCAGAAATGACCCATTTTGAATTTAAGTTGAGCTTTAAAGACCCAGAAAGATTCTCATTACTGAGCAAAGGGTAAATTTGAAAACATTTAACATATATTTCATTTTTAAAATGTCCTTTAGAAATTTTCTTCGTTCAGAGGGGGTTCATGACCCCGTGAAATGACTGTTTGGATAATCAGAAGTTTTATTTAAAAAAACTTTTGAGAGAAATTGGCTGTTCGGATAATAGGAAGGTCGGTTTATTTATTTATTTATTTATTTTTGCGAGAAATATGCTATTCGTATGGTTGGAAGTTTGGTTAATTGGAGTTCCGATAATCGACGTACTACTGTTCTGGTATTTTCAGTACATTCTGCATTTAATACTGTGATTTATGAGCCAAGTTTGACTCTTGACCATTAAATGATTTGATTTGGTTGAAAATAAATGTAGCAGGTTTTGCGCAGTTTTTTATTTTTTATTTATATAAATAATAAAATAATCTATCAAATGTATTTTTTATATCAAATATATATTTTACAATACTGTTATTGTTTTCTGTATCCATGCTCTATGTAAATTCAAAATGCTGCCATTGTGAATTGTAAACATCTAACGGCAAGTTCATTCAATACCTTTGAATTGTATTTACCGTATACTTATTTGCTAAAAGATGGCAGCACTACAGCTCGCATTGTAGAGCAATTAATGCATAATGATGTTTGTTGACGTCTTTATTTAGTAATTTGGTAATTACTGTTATCAGGGGCCTCGCTAAGGGGGGGGGGGGACAGGAGGGAGCCTCCCCCCAAACATTCACAAATGTTGTTACACTTGGGAAATTTAATTAAAATTTTAATAAAAATTGTAGTACATTTTCTTTTTTTGATAGAATTTGCAAAAGTTACAACGCTAATTGGGGATATTATTAAACTTTTTACATATAAAAACTGTATTGCATTTTCTAAGTGTGGTAACTTGGCAAATTATGAAACGAGTTGGCAAATGTGAAAATTTGACTTGGCAATTTAAGATCTTCTCCCCCACCAATAAAAAGTCTTAACGATGGCCTTGACTGTTATACAAACTTCTGACATAAGTTTTGATTAAGAGATATTATACCGGGTGTCCCAAAAATGACTGATGGATTTTAGAATTCAATAACTTGCAAACGGTGACAGTTATTTAAAAATTTTTTTGCAGGAGGGTTAAGTATAATGTCAGGAGTTTTTTTACCGTAACTTTTTATTTTAGTTTGCATATCAAATAATAGGTGGCGCTGACGGCGATTGAAGGCCAGGTGATCAGTGCTGAGTGAAGCGTCGACGTGACCTTCAAACTCTGTCAGCGCCACCTATTGTTTGATATGCGAACTAAAATAAAAAAGTTACGGTAAAAAAAACTCCTGACATTATACATAACCCTCCTGCAAAATTTTTTTAAATAGCTGTCACCGTTTGCAAGTTATTGAATTTTAAAATCCATCAGTCATTTTTGGGATACCCGGTATATATATAATGTTTCTAATGTTTTTAAATGTTCAGCAAAATTTTATGCATTGAAATCAGGGCCTTAGATAGAAATGAATAATAAGTGGGGCTCAAAAAAACATAAGGGGAGGGGACTGGTATTTTCTCTCTCTCTGACACAGAAAGATAAATTAGTACATATTTACAGGTACTATGTTTCTCATTAAACTGTTGTAATAACTTCATTTTATTCACAAGAATATGATGATATGATGAAAAATTTGAGTGTATAACTAGTGCAATATGAAACACCATGTTAGCTTCCTATGTTCAAATAGAATGAGCGAGTGTTGAAATACTTATTTCAGTTGCAATTTAGTAATTCTGCAAAACTGTGAAAGGGCCTCAAAGCTAAACTAGAATTTTGAACAGAATTTCAGTTGGTTTTTCGGAACATAAATTCATTTAGCGACCTTGTAATATTTTTCAGGGAGGCTCAAAATATTTTAGAGGGCTGCTGAGCCGTCCATTGCACCCCCTTACCTACGACCCTGAGCCCTGATTGTAATACGAAAATTGAATTGAAAGAAATCTTTTTAGAAATTTAAATTTTTTGATTTCGTTAAGCAATATTGTCAATTATTGGCTTTGAAATGAAAGTGAGTAACAATAAATCATTGTCACAAAAACACTGTACAGTGCCAAGCAACTTTCATTAAAATTTCCCAATTCAGATGCAATAAACAAATGTAAATATGAGTAAAATGGTGTAAGAAATAATGTCTTGAAGTCAGTTTTATTATTATTATTTTCTTAAAAATTACCTGGTTTAGAATTTAAAATAACTTTGAATATTTAAATATATTATCGTCTATTAATCGAGTCGTCTGGCCCGTCCGTTTGTCCATCTGGTCGAGTAAAACAATGCAGAAATTACCCAACCGAATGGTTTGAAATTTAACCCTTTTAGTGCCAAGGAGCGCCGTCGCGCTGCTCTCGCTAGTTGTGAAAAATGCCAGCGTCGCGATAGCGCTCCTTTTGACAGTTCACTTTTGGCGCGCTCAGTGTTTGATAAAGTGCTATTTAAATTTATTTAATTTACTGTCGCCTAGCAACAGAAATACCAAAATGTAAGAAGTTTTCTAATTGCAAACGATAAACTGTGAATGAAAGACATTATCATTTTATTTCTGCGTTTTTTTCTAAGCTGTGTGAAAAAATATTTTTTGTTTTTCTTGTTGTGATATAATTTTGAACATTGGATAAACATAGTGAAGGCCGTGTTACCGTGTTCGTATCTTTATTCATTATATTGCATTGTAACTATCTTCGATCCCATATTTTTTATATAAACATCGTGATTATTATTTTTTTAAAATATCTTTGAAAAAATATCTTTGTTTTTCTTGCTGTAATATAATTTCGAACATTGGATAAACATAGTGACGGCCGTGTTACCGAGTGTTGTGACGAAACCGCTATCGCGACACTGGCATTTTTCAAGTAGCGCGACGGCGCTCCTCTGCACTTAAAGGGTTAATGTATAGAATTATTGCAAAATTTTGTTTAATCATTTCAAATTTTATGAAAATTGAATCAAAACTTAAAAAGATAAGAATAAAAGTTTTCTTCATTCTATTAAATCCTATCATACGTAATTAATTTAATAATATTCCACGATAGGTAATTATTCTAAATTACCATAGTGATTACGCTTTGTTTAACCCTTTAATGTACGATTTTTTCTATTTTTATGAAAAGATAAAAAATTATGTGAAATCTATATATCAGTCTAGTAATGGGAAAAATAGTAAAAAAAAAAATAATAATATTAAAATTTTTAGCTATAATTTAATATTTTATGGCACTCACCTTATATACACAATTAGTGTTTTTAAATATTATAGAGTAGAACCCCGTTAATCCGGATCGGTTTGGTCTTTTTTTTTTTTTTTTTTTTTTTTTTCCCAAGTTTGAGAAGCGATTTGGCTAATTTCCATAACATTAACTTGTTTCATCGTCGTATTCTGAATAAAAAAAACTTTTTTCTGAAATTTTTTCCGAAGAATACCTTAAGCTTTCTCATTTAAACTCTTATTTAAACTACACCCAATGAACTTATTATGCTAAGGAGGATGCGTGATCATACGGCTCGCAAAATATATAGAAAATTGGCACAGCAAAAAATTAGAAACTTTTTTATCACAAAGTAAATATTTTTACTTTCTGTAAATAATCAATAAGTTAAACATAAAGGTGATTTTCTGTATGTTTGTTTTATTGCATTTCATTTTTTTCCAATTCTCTGTATAATTCGGATTTTCGATAATCCGGATTGGGTCTGGTCCCAATTAATCCGAATTATCGGGGTTTTACTGTATTGCCCTATTTTGCAATTAAATAGACTTAAATGAATTAATTTTATCTGCTTAACACTCTGCATATTAATAATTTCACTTTCTTTATATTAATAATTGTAAGTATCCAGTAAAAATAATAAAAATAAATTTTGCCTTAATAGCTTGATTTTTTTTTTTTTTTTTTTTTCAAGAAGAAGAAATTATTCTGTTTTTATTTATTCTATCCGTATTCTGTTATTCTATTCTTTGGACTTACAGCGATTGAAAATATAGTATTTTTAGGTATGTGTCAGAAGTGGCACACGGCTCAGCGAAGGGTTAAGATGGAATACTATTGTATGCGTATTAGTGAATATAAAATACATGAAATCGGAATAAATTTTGTATCTATGCATTTTGCATTAGAAGAAATGGGAAAATGGATGCGATTAGATAATTTCTGAACAATAATACTTGCTCGTTGCATGCATTTCCGAATAAAAATAAATTAAAACTTATGTCATAAAGTTGCCCTTTTTGATTTGAGAACACCCTTAAAGGTGTATTCAAAACCAAACAGCTTATTATTTATTTATTTATTTTTTATTAATTTTTTCTCTAAAACCCATCAAACATCGCTTGTTTAGAAATTACATAACGTGCCGTGTTTATCAATTTTTCTTGATAAACGCAGAAAATATTGAAAAAAGGGCTGTCAAAGTTGGGGTTTTGAATCGAATTTTCCGAAATGGGAGATCTGGGAACGAAAAAAGATGGTCATACTGAGAAAATAATTGTTGGTAAATCAAATTCTAATTGATTGAGTGAAAAATGAAATCACACGGCCTCTTATACATCTCTTCAAAAATCATCTCAGTAAGTTTCAGGTTTTTACTTTCAAAAATGAGTTTGAAAAAATATCTGAAAATTTCGAGCAATAAGCTATTATACCAAGATCTGAATATTTATAAAACTAGTTATAATATAAAAGCACCTTATTTATTACGTTTGACGTGTGGTTTCTGACTTGTTATTTATTGCTTTGATAGCATGCGTCATTATTTGCAATGTTAATCAGTCTAAAATAGTGGTTCAGATGTTCAAAATCCTATCCATTAGTATTATCGTTAAAAGCAGGGCCGTAGCTAAGGAGGTGCTAAAGGGGGGGGGGGGCAATCCCCCTCCTAAAACATTCGGAACCACCCTTGGAAAAGGTTCCAAGGTCACTAAATGAATTTATATTCCGAAAAACCAACTGAAATTCTGTTCAAAAATCTAATTTAGCTTTGAGGCCCTTTCACAGTTTTGCAGAAATACTAAACTGTAACTAAAATAAGTGTTTCGACAGTGGCTTATCCT
This sequence comes from Maratus speculifer, assembly GCA_964019185.1. Taxonomy (NCBI): domain Eukaryota; kingdom Metazoa; phylum Arthropoda; class Arachnida; order Araneae; family Salticidae; genus Maratus; species Maratus speculifer. Next base: position 94,091 of record CAXHSM010001534.1, read on the forward strand.
ATATGCACATAGGAAGATAACATAGTATTTCATATTGCACTAGTTATACACTCAAATTTTTCATCATCATATATTTTTTTAGCATAAAATGGTTATTACAACAGTTTAATAAGAAACATAGTACCTACAATGTGAATATGCATTAATTTATCTTTCTGTGTCAGTGACAGAGCTAGAGAGAATATGACACCCCCCCCACTACATTTTCTTGAGACCCCCTGTTATTTTCTCTTTCTAGCTACGGCCCTGTGGGATGGTACTGAAAATTTCAATTTAAAACTTAAAGTTAGCTATTGAAAAAAAAAAAAAAAATAGAGATAAAAAATTGGTATTTTAATTTGGTCATTTTAATTCACAACCTGAAGTCTCAATGCAATTAACTGAAACAGATATTAAACTATTGATATACTTTTACGTGTAAATCAAATTTTGTAAATGAAATCAAAATTCACAGGTTTTTATAACAGGCGATATTTAAATTCCAATCTTTTTTTTTCTTTTAATGAGAAAATAGTAACATAAAAATACAGTAATCAATTTTTTTTTCTCTTTTTTCCGTTGCTTTTAAAAGAAATGGGGTACCCCTTATGCCATAATTAGAAAAACGGTATTTAAAACTATATAAAAAAAAAAATAAATAAATAAAAATAAATAAATAAAAATAAAAATAAATAAATAAATAAATAAATAAAAAATAAAGAAATAAAGAAATAAAGAAATAATAATAATAATAATAATAATAACTAATAAATCTGCAGATCAAGAGCCTCAACGTCAGCTTTTCACATCTTTTTTTTTTTTTTTTTTTTTTTTTTTTTTTTAACACACTTAGCGTAATATTCAACTTCCTGGAAAGTGTAATTTAAAATTTTCGAATTACGTAATTATTTATAAGAATAAAATAAGAATAAGAAATTTGAAGCCATCAAAAGCCGTTAAATTAAAGATTTAGTTATGTTAGGATATTCTGAAAAATTCATGATCTATTATTTTTGTTTTTTTATTATACCACAGTAGATTTCTTCAGGGGGGCTCCGCCCCGCTGAACCCCCCGTAGTCTCATTAAATTTAAATTTCTAACTTTCTATCAATCTGCTAATGATTATCGTATATCTTGTATTTCTTTCTACATTTTGATTTATAAGGATAAGTGACAGTTTTAATAAGCATTTTTCATTATCCTCATACTTCTAGATACCTACCCACCAAAACACCTAAATCTGATGTATCAGAAACTTTTGAAAGTGTAAACTCAATAATCTAGAGCAGGCATGTCAAACTCGTCTACTACCGCGGGCCAGATTTAGTATTGTACACAAAGCCGCGGGCCACATTATCGAAAATAAAGAGGCAGATTAATTTGATGACTATCCCACAAAATGAAAACTGTACATTAAAAATACAGCATTGTTTTAAAAAACAAACAAGCAAACAAAAATACATACCCAAATTTTAAAACTATTTATTGAAAAAATTAGAAATACGCAACAGAAAATGTTTAAAAATATTTATTAAGTAGAAACAAATCTGTAGTAAAAATATCTTACGAGAGTGCGCTGTCAAATGTAATGAAAAACAAGACAAAATAAAAATACAAGCATACTTAAACACATATTGAACGTTTTGAAATTTAAATCGCAATCAAAATTATACAAAAATTTGTTATTAAATTTGTAATCCTAATATCTACATTTTCTTTTATGTTCTAATTGCTATTTTTTATAAAAACCAATCATTGATAGAACAAAATTATTTACAATACAATATTATGGAAAAAAAAAATCATAACTGATTAAAATATAATAGTTATGGTTATTGATCCAGCATAGGAATAATTTCCTGATTCTCTTCAGTTATTTTGAAGTACATCATATCGTGTCTGCGGGAAAAAACTGCCCGCAGAGTAAAATTTCTTGCACCTATATTTTCAAGAATTATGAAGTTAAGGGAGTATTTCGATTCAAACTGATTATTTTCCGATTTATTTTTAAATACATTTTTACTCTCATATGCATCAAGCTGGCAAATTGTCTTATTTAGAATGTACACAAGGTGCCGTGATTGTCGATTCTTTGATAAATGCAGAAAATATTGCAAAAAAAGCTATCAAAAACGGAATTTTGAACCGAATTTTCCGAAGCGAGAGATCTGTGAACGAAAAAATGGGTCATACTGAGAAGATAATTGTTTATAAATCAAATTATAATGAATTGAACGTAAAATGACATAACACGGCACCTCATACATCAGTTCAAAAATATTCTCAGCAAGTTTCATGTTTCTACTTTTAAAAATGTCCTGAAATTGTATCAGAAAATTTCGAGCTGTTGAAGGTGGAAAAGCGTTTTTTCGAATACACCCTTAAAGGACAAAATTAACCCCTTCGCGATGGGACTCTTTTACGAAATTTTTAATGCTTTGTGACCGGCTTTTAAAAACAGATATTTGTGCCTTATTAAATCAATAAAATGCACCAATTATAAAAGGCAAATTTTACAGTACATTTTTACTGGTGGGAATAAACAAGCATTCTTAAGCCTTTTTGCGGCATGTATACGTGTCGCTCGTCCCCAAGGGGTTAATGCTAGACACCGGCCAATGAAAAAAAGTGGCTATTAAAAAAAATATTTGTCGGTAGCTATTGATGGCTACTGTCTACTAATGAAAATTTGTTGGTTTAATGAAAATTTTTAGTTATAGCAAAACATATTCAAATTATAGATTTCATGCTATTATTGAAACTTCTGGAATATTATAGAAATGAATATTTATAGAAATGCCTTTGCATATTTTTAAATTGATTTAACTATTCTGGACATCCTTCATTCTAACTTGAGCGATTTCCATTTGTAAGCAAATGCATCTAGTCGTTGTTTTTAAAAGCAGATAGATTACTTTTAATATGTTTCACGAACACTTTTTTCAACAAAGTTTCAGTTTAAAATCTATTTTTCCGAATTATTTCTAGATATTTGTGGGTTTTTAGGAATATTTGCGAGTACATCTTTAGCAAACTTCAACGAAATTTTTGCATATGAAACACAATTTTTCAGTCATTGTTTGAGTATAAAAAATATTTCAAATTGATTTTTATGAATCTGTGATCTTATGTCTTCATCATCAAGAAATATAAAGATCACACAGGGATAATTTACAATGATATGTTTACTAACCTTGCAGAATGATATTAATTAATGAGCTTATGCCCAAAATGTTCGCTTTCGACTATGCATGCAGCCAAATAATAAAAACAGGTAACAATTTTTCGTTATTAGTATTTTTTTTTTGTTACTATTATTATTTTTACTATTATTTGTATTATTTTACGAGACGCGAAATCGTGCCACTTTCTCTTTTAAAGCTATTTATTTCTTTTGATTTTTAGAGATTTTTAATTAGAAATTAGCGTTGTATTTTAAGTGATTTTCGATACATTTTTAATACCTAACAAATACTCCTCATAACTTTGTAATGTCACAGTGAATCAAAAAGAGTAATAAAATAATATATTAGTTTCAACATAAAACACATAATAAACTATTAAGGGGGAAAAAAACCATAAATTTGTTACAATTTTTTTAATTTTCAGATTAAGATATGCTCTTTTTAACTTTTTCATTGATAACTTTTGCATACTTTATCTTCTAAAAAAGAAATTTTAAAATGTGTTAGATTTGATCATATTCATGACAATATGCTTGCATATTTTATGCCACAGTGGTGTTTAATCAGTGTTGTTTGCTTCTTCTATGCCAAACTGTAAACAAAATTCATCCAAAATAACAAGCCTTAATTTAAAATTTGACTTTTCTTTATATAATTGCGGATTATTAAATTTAATGTATGTCGATATCTGCTATGAAATGTGATGAAATTAATATTCTGAAATGATGGTAGATATTTTGTATAAAATCATTCTCCACTTGCAATCTGCAAAGTGTATTTTCTACATGAACTAAGAACAGAATCAAACACACGAAAATGCTAAAGGCTTGGCGGGCCACAGAGAAGTTCCTGGCGGGCCAATCGTGGCCCGCGGGCCACGTGTTTGACATGCCTGATCTAGAGTTTTACAATTTTGTTTACGAAAAAAAGAAGTTTTGATTGCTTTTTGTGGCAGATATCGCGGCCATACAGACAGACAGAACAGACTGACAGGCGGAAAACAATAAATTTTGTGTCGCCAAAACAAGCTTTCACTGAAGTTTCGGCAATGACGTCATTATTCAAGAGTTATTGCTGACCATGTTTCTTTTATTTTTAATGACAACTATAAAATATCTGTTTTATTTCAATTATGACGTCAAATTTTACCAATTGAAATATTTGTCAAAAATATAATTATTTTTTATTTCTTTTACTTCTAATTATGCCCCCATTTTTGTCAGAAAAATTCTTATTCTTAAACAAATTTCCATGTTTAATATTTAACAAAGTACTATTTTTATTTTTATCTTAATTCTGACGTCATATTTATTTTTTCTTAGCTTTATTTTTCGAATGGAAATTGCTCAATTGAAACTTATTGCCGTTGAAAAATTATTCCAGAATTTTTTTTTTTTTTTTTTTTTTTTTTTTTTTTGGCAACGATAAAGGAAATTGGTTAAATTTTATATCTAAAAAATCGCTTTTGATTCTGTATGAAAAAGATGGAAATTTTGAATTATTAAGAAAAATATTTGAATAAAATTAATGAAACGTAGCCTATATTCTTTTCTGGGCTATGTTATATTTATCCGCAAAGATACAAAGACATTAATTAATTCATCAGTTTTGACGCGGACTTCATTTAAATTTTCGTACATGCTTTCAAATTTATTCGCGTTTGTAATGATCGAAAGGTGGCGTTGTATAGACCTGATAATCGTTTGTTTACGTAGTGCCGTTTGTTCTATGCTGTAGCATTAGCATAGCGAAACCCGTTTAAAGAGCTATTTAAAGTGCAGTTTTTTATCTTTTTTATTTAATTACGGGAGATAAATTACAAATATCGACAATTTTAGAATTTCTAGATGCTGGAAATTCTAGTAATTGCTTTAGAGAAGCTGAAGCAATTATTGATTCAAAGAGATTAGTAATGTGCGGCATTTTAAAGAATGCAAAGAAGAAGAAATAGAGATTTAGGCTCGTGTTTACAAACAAGCCAAATAAAAGGAAATCCCCATATTATTTCCGTTTTGCTAGTAAAGGAAAACAAAAATTTGAAAATAAAAAATTTTTCTTCCTCTTGCAAAGCTGGAGCAAGCGAATCATGCAAGCATTGTGTTGCTGTCATGTTATTTTGCCATGAGTAAGTCAAATGTACTTTTTTATATTATAGATCTAAACTTAGTGTATAAAATTTTGATTTTAGATAATTTTAATACAAAGAACCCAACGTTGCATGCGTTATAGAACTGTTTATTTATTATAGAACTGTTTATTTATTTATCGGCCTTTTAAACACTGATTTCAGCGGAAGATGCTCACGGTATCAGTTCTATTTTGTTTCAGACTTTGTCCGCGAGAGGGCGTCTATTTCATTTCAAATTTATAGCATTAAAATATAATAAGGATTAGGATGAATGGTTGCTTAGCAACCATTAAGAGAAAATAAAGAAAATGAAATAAATACATTTTAAATAAGTAAATCTCTAAAACAAATTAGTTTATATTATCGGAACACATTCATAAAATATCTCCAAAATTTACAGAAATAACTTTAAAAATCTGACAAATGAGTAGACAAAATTTCAAAACAATATGAATAAGTTAACCGGTAAATTTCAGTGTCCATTTATTATTGAATTCCATTAATGAAATGTGTCATTTTCTCTCAAGGAAAAGAAAATTGAAAATCATTGGATTTGCCATAGAAAAGCATTTTTGCGCAAAATAAAATATTCTATATTTTCAGAACGAATGAATCAAATCTAACAAAAAACTATACAGCTTAATCCCAGTGCCTCACTAACATACCCACTTAATTTCAAGCCAATTGGATGTTTTTAGCGTTAGTTATAGCAGAACAGACAGACAGACTGACTGACAGACAGACACCAAAAAATTTCGTGTCTCCAAAGTAAGCCCTCACTGACGTTTCGGCAATAATAATAATAATTATAATAATAATAATAATTCAAAAATAAAAAAATAATAAATTAAGATACAGTTTTCAAACAAATTGTATTTATAAGCACATTCTTGCCAATACGATGATGTAAAATTATAAAATGTGGGATGTTTAGAAGTTTTAAAATCTGCAGTAGCAAAAATTGCAATACCGAAATTTCCTTTCAAATTTCAAAGTGTTGCCATTCTCAAAAAGACGTATACGTTACGTACAGATAACTTTGGTCTTTTAATAGAGACTAGCAGGTATGACCGAGCTCAGCTCGGTCAAAATTAACTTTGTGTTCAACTCGATATAGTATTTTCCCTGTGTCATTCACTCTGTATTATTACTGTAAAACATATTATTAATAATAGTATTATTTATAAAAAAAAAAAAAAATCAATAAGAAAACTATGTTTGTATGCACATGTTCATAAATTTTACTTTATTTTGAAATTTACAACGAAGGGACATCAATCCAAATCACTTTTTTAGCTCGACTCTGATTAGTTTAACTATGCATCTCGAATACTATTAAGAATGTATAAGAAATTTCTTCACATTCTGAGACACAATATTTTTTGCCAGATATAGCCAAATTTTGTCACATTCTTTCGTTTGGTGTCAAATACGTGTTTTGATTTCGTAATCTTAATAGTCGATTTTTCGGCCAAATTTAGCCAGTATTTTGTCAAATATCGCCAACTTATTGGCTTTTGCCATAGTCTCGTGATCCTGACCCTTATTACCCAAATGATCCACTAATCAAATATGATCAAACATGTGACTTAGCTCAATGGTCTTCAGGTAATCAAAAATAGTAGAGTATAAATGAATCAAAGTCGTTTAAGCCATTTCTTAAGTAAAATTAGCTTGACAGCATTCAGCAATGAAGCAATATGACCCACTAATATAATTGTATTTAATATGCAACTCAGCCCAATAGTCTTCTCGTGACAAAAGACGTTTTGTTGCAAAATTTAGGTAAAATTGATTGAGTCGTTATTATATATAATTAGAATGACCCGAACCCATTAAGACCTAAAACGACCCACTAATTGAATTTTTACGAGCATGTGTCCTAGCTCAATGGTTTTCTCTTGCCCGAAAACGATATAATAGAAAGTATACTGAAAATGGTGAGAACAATTTTCTAGATAAACTTAGCATGACCCACAAATGACCTTATATCGAAATCACTTGAAAATGTGACCTAGCTCATTAATTTTTGCGCGCCGAAAAACTTTAGATACAAAATTTAGATAAAATCAATTGAGCCAATTTTTAGGTAGTTTGACCTTGACCCATTATGACCCAAAATGACTCATTAATCGAATTTTCTCAAACATCTGACCTAACCCAATGATTTTCTTCTGTCCGAAAACGATAGAATAAAAAATTTAGTCAAAATTGCGCCAGACATTGTCTTGATAAAATTAGAATAACCCAAAAGTGACCCACTGATCAAACATTCTCGAACATGTAACCTAACCCAATGATTTACTCGTGCCAAAAATAAGCTGTATAAAATTTCGTTAAAACCGATTCACCCGTTCTTTAGATATAGCTTGACCATGATCCATCATGATCCACAAATGACCCTTATAATCGAAATCTCTCGAACATGTGACTTAGCCCATTAGTTTTCTCGTGTACAAATATTGTTACACACAAAATTTCGTTAAACTCGATCCTGCCGTTCTTTAAATATAAATAGCTTGACCCAGACCCTTTATGACCCATTAATCGAAATTTCTCGATCATGTGACCTAGCCCAATGATTTTCTCGTGCCAAAAAAATGTTGTATACAAAATTTCGTTAAAATTGATCCATATGTTCTTTAGATATAGCTTGACATGATCCATTATGACCCATCATGACCCATAAATGACTCTTATAATCGAAATCTCTCAAACATGTGAGATAGCCCATTAGTTTTCTCGTGTCAAAAGACTTTTACATACAAAATTTCATTAAGACTGAGTCTACCGATCTTTAAATATAAATAGCTTGACCCAGACCCTTTATGACCCTTTATGACCCATTAATCGAAATTTCTCGAACATGAGACCTAGCCCAATGATTTTCTTGTGCCAAAAAATGTTGTATACAAAATTTCGTTAAAATCGATCCACCTATTCTTTAGATATAGCTTGATACGGTCCATTATGACCCATCATGACCCACAAATGACCCTTATAGTCGAAATCACTGAAACATGTGATTTAGCCCATTAGTTTTCTCATGTCAAAAAATTGTTACATACAAAATTTCGTTATAATTGATCACGCCGTTCTTTAAATATAAATAGCTTGACCCAGACCCTTAATGACCCAATATGACCCATTAAAATTTTTTCTCGAACATGTAACCTAGCCTAATGTTTTTCTTGTGCCCGAAAACCATAGAATGCAATTTTTAATTATAATTGCGGGAGAAAATTTCTAGATAAAAATAGCATGACCCACAATGACCCCAAAAATGGCCCACTAACCGAATTTTCTCGAACATGTTACCTAACCCAATGGTCTTCTTGTAATCCAAAGCGATACAATATAAAATTTGGTCAAAATCGTTAGAGCCGTTTTTTTAGATAAAAATGGCTTGACCCATAATGACCCAAAAATGACCCACTAATCGAAATTTTTCGAACATGTGACCCAACCCAATAGTTTTCTCGTACCAAAAAACGATTGGGTACAAAATTTCCTTAAAATCGATCCAGCCGTTCTCTAGATATAAATAGCTTTATCCTGACCCATTATGACCCAAAATGACCCAGTAATCGAATTTTCCCGAACATGGGACCTAGCCCAATGATCTTCTCGTGCCCGAAAATGGTAAAATCCAAATTTTTGCGAAAATCGTTAGAGCCGTTTTTGAGATAAAATTTACCCACACATACACACACAATTTTTGCTCGCATTATAGTATAAGATATTAATATTGAAATAATATATTGAAGTTTGAAGTACTCATACACACGTGAAATTCTAAAATTACATTGTTATTATTATTATTGTTGTCAGGCTCTTATTATCGGCTGTACAATTCAGGACTTTGCCCATGGGCCCTGGACTTTAAGAGGTCCCCAGATCCGTGTATTATAAAATAAAATATTTATTTATTTTTTCCAATTCCAACTCTCCCATATATTGAGGTTATTAAATTCATCTTAAAGTAATAGAACGTATTGTTAAAGTTGCATAAAAGAGTTTTGTTCTTTACTAATGAAAAAAAAAATAATTAATTAAAAAAAAATAAATAAATAAATAAAAGAGTTCTTTTATGAATTGAAATATTTAATTTAGATTTCATGGAATTAAGAATTTTCTTCTATTAATATCCAAGATATGAAAATATGTTTATGCATTACACATACACATATGAGTGACCATTAGTTCAATTTAAATAACGCTGCAATGATTCGAAAAGGACCGCCTAATTTATCTTTCCCCAATTAGTCATAATCTGGGCTTGATTATCATTAAGAATACTATACATACATAATATAATGAAGGATTTTTTAATTTATTATATTTTAAAAATGCGAAAATAAGGCAATTCTAATTTAACACGTTCCCTGCTGTTAACTCCGCCCATGGTTGGGAATTTCACGTGCTAGAGCGTGGCTAGCAGCGGAAGTCTTAAAGATCAACGCCTCCACAATCTTATTTTTAAAATAAAATACTGAATTTACACTTAATAAAAGAGAAAAAATGAAATACTGATAATTTTTTACTTTTAAATGGCTTTAATAATTTCAGCTAAATTTTACTTAAAGAAGCAAAAATTTTTTTTTTTTTAATAGTATAATTTATTCAGAATTGTTTGCAGTCATTTATAAGTTTTTAACAATTTAATAAAGAAAATAAATGATAATTTTTTATGTAAAAATTTAAAAAAAAAAGGCGCATTGTTTATTTTTGTTAATTCTGAAAAATAGTCAACAAAAATGTATTTTAATACATGCAAAATTTTATATTTAGATTCTAAAAAAATAAAGCATAATGTTTTTAAAGTCTATATATGCCTTTATGTTTGCAACTAAAAAATTAAGATAAAGTATCTTTTTTAAAATACATTTTCAAGAAATAAATTTTGCAATTTCGTGTACGAGTTTTATAAAATCCCCATAATTTAATTCATACATTAATAAAATTAATAATTAAACACAAATAATTAAATTGAAGATTTTTTTTTTATCGAACTCCCGTTACAAATAAAAAAAGAAAATTTTGGTTGGATAAAAAATGACATGGATATCAAAAGTCACCCCCCCCCCCCTGCCACTAAAATGATAACGTTACATTTGAACAGTCCCTAAGGCGGATTTGATCGAGTCCGATAAATTTTTCAGCAGAAGACAATATTTCGCTATGGAAAAATTTTACTGTAATCTATGGATTCTAGGGACTTAAATATCTCTCAGATTTTGTTGGACTTCGGAGTTAAAATTCCTTACATTTCCATTTACTTATTAGGGACGCCAAACGCAACGGCTATCGGCAGTCCCTGGTCCCAAAAATTATGTGTCCAGAATCTCTTGCTTGCGATTCTGCACGATCCCCGAGAGGACCATGTACCATGTAGCAGGTAGACACCCTTTTTAACAAGCTGATTGGTACTAGATATTATTTAATAAATCTGTTTATAGATTTTACTGGTGTGGGAAGATTTAAAATAAATTGATCTTTCAGTTTGTTTATTTTGCTTAAAAATATTTCAATATCATATGTGATTTACATATTATCATATGTGATACCATATTTACTCGTGTATAGGGCGCATGCGTGTATAAGGCGCACCCCTACTTTACAAGTAAAAATGGTGATTTCTTAAAATTTCGTATATAACGCGTAGGGGAAGGTGGTGTACCTCGGAGGTAATTTCAAACTTTGATTTTTTACAAAAAAAGTGTTTGGAAAATATCTGTAAAACATTTTTTTTCAAAAATTTAAGGATCTTAGCTGTTACATATTTTTTTCTGAAATGTCCAAATATATTTCTTCACTACTTTTTTATTTTTTTAAAAATAGCTTACAATACAGCCAAGGTACACCACCGATGGTGTACCTTGGAGGTATTTGTTTTTAACAGATTAAGTACTACACAGCATGAAAGAAAGCTGATTTATTATTTGTTTACAGTAATATGATTTAATATAAGACAACTTTAGGCTAATATAAGTCTAATTAGTTTAAATTTACAATTTTAAGAACACAAAATCATTCATATAACTGAAATAATAAAGTTTGAACAGTTTAGTCATAAAATAAAGTTTAGTCAAATACAAATAACAACTGTTTAACACTCCCTCTTTATATCTAACATCTTTAGTTCTATTCCACATTCAGGTGATCTAAATTTATACCAAATGATAATTTTTCAAGCTGTCTTACGGAACCTCCTGTAGCAATGGGATGTTGCATCTTAAAGACAACATCTTATTTATCTAACTCGTAAACATTTTTATCTTCCCTTGTGAATTTTTGTGAGTTTGAGTCCTTTTTCAAATACTGAATTTTTAAAAATGGGTCACCGACTTCTAATACCTCTGCTACAAAGTGTTTCACAGTAGTTTTATCCCTAAGTTGTACCAAAATAAAAACTCCAGCTGTAATGTTTTCAAAATCTGGATCTTCCAAATCATCAAATTCTTCCTCTGACTGACTAGACTCTTTGTAAGAGGCTTCATCTATATTTTCTTCCGATTCTGACTCCAAGTCAGCGTTAAATTTTTTCTTTACTATGGGTACTTTCTTAGTTTTCTTTTCTTTCTTAGGATTCTTATTTTTCTTATTATATTATATTATTTATAAAATATTAATAATATATAAATAATTATATATAATAATATTTTAATCTATATATTTATTAAAATATTTATTCTGTGTTTAATACTAGGCTTAAATAACTTTGATTTTGAATTTTTACTTAGGCTTCATCAATTTAATAGCCTAACATTTAAACTTAGACCCATTTAACCAGCCCAGTATTTTGGTTATTAAAATAAAGAAATACTTTCTAACAAATTTTACTCTTAATTATTAATAAATTTAGCAGGTGTGTATCTTGGAGGTACCTCCAAGGTACACAACATTAGCTACCTCCAAGGTACACTACAAGCAAGTGTTTTACAAAAATGGTTTCCACATCTTCATATTTTAGATTTAGCCAGTTTCAAGCATACATAAATGTAGCTGAAAACTTGCCTTTCAACTTGTGATAATTAGTTTAAAACAAAAGTTGATGCTTACAGTTATAGAAGAAAAAGAATATGTCCTTGAAAAGTAACTTTTTGGTACTGAAAATAAACTTTGTTTTTTACAGCAGCAACAAGTGTGTTGATTAATAGTAGAAGAACTTCCCATGAGCCTCTAGTAACAAATACATGCAAATAATATTTTAGTTTAAATTTATCACTCAAGGTGGCTGCACAATCAATGTGCCTCCAAGGTACACATCCCTCCAAGGTACACCACCTTCCCCTACCATAAATTTGATACGCTAATGAAGAATGACCAAATGAATTTCAGTTAAAAAAAAAAAAAAAAAAAAAAAGTCGAAACAAACATTACAGCAGACCAGAAAACAAGACGAAAATGCATTTTTAGACTTCGGGTTGTAAGAGAATGACGAGAAATAGGAATGAGTGACGGTAAAGAGAATTGCTAATTAGCATTTAGATAATGTCATTAGCTCTGTTGTTTAACACTGGAACGCCCGGACATTTTACTCAAGTTTGATAATAATAATTCTCACCAGAATTTTTATTCAAAATTATTTTATTCATATATTTAGCGATAACTGTGCTGTTAAAATTTAATTTATTTCAAGAAAAAATTTCTGTCTCGAATTGAAATTTAATATCATGGTCGGAGTCGAATCGACTCCTTCCGGGCGTTCTAGTGATAAAAAACTGCAAGGAGTGAAATAAATATGCAGTAATACTTCAATTAAGTAACATTTTCCGAGTTTTAATATCTTTTTTGAATATATTCTTGTTTCGTATGTATATCGTTCGACTGCATCCAACAGTAAAAAAATATTCCGTGTATAAGGCGCACCTAGGAGTTTTGCCCTAATTTTTTGGAAAAAAGGTGTGCCTTATACACGAGTAAACACGGTGCTTTACAAGTTCAGTTTAGCAGATTGTTATTCATATTAACTGCAATAAAAACTAAAAAGAGGAATTCAAATGTAAACATCACATTCTGATGAAAAATTATATCATAATTTAGATTTTTCTAGCAGATATCAAGACATGTTTTTGAATCTCAATTTAGTGGCGCAATTGGAATTTGGATGGTCGACGATGAAGCCAATGCTATATAATTTAGACTAATGAGAGACAGGAAATAGTAAAAATATTCCCTACTAACAGTTCTTCCTCAAAATCAGAAAAAAGTTTCCTAACCATATTTGGGAATATTTTCTTTGGAAAAAAATCTATGTAAGAAATTTTTACTTAGTTCGTAGATCGTCTTCTATGTTTCATTTATCGCAGACTTTTATCTTTTGTGCGAATGTTATAAATTGACATCCAAGAAGCTATGCTAATATAACATTATCATTTTAGGGGGGAGGAGTTGTCTTTTGATATCGACATAATTTTTTATCTTGACAAATTTTTTTCTTTTCTTTATTTTTTAATATGATCTATGGTTCAAAATGGTACATTATCTCTTTTTTTAGTCTGCTATCTATTTTTATGAAAATACAAAGTTATTATTAAAATCACTAAGTTATTATAAAATTATTTAATTCTAAACTAACGAATACCCCAAGGTTTTACATTTCTAAACTTTTTTCGTATGTGTATGCAAATATAATCATGGTTCGAGAAAGTGTGAAATATATTTGAAAGGAAGCTTGTGTTTAATAATAAATAAAAGAGAAAAGAAAGAGTATTGTCTTCTTGCTTTGTTGATAAGAATTTCTATCAATAAACCACTCCTCCTTCGAACGTTGAAAGTGCAACAAAACTTTATTAGTGTTGAATGCATTATGTAGCAAAAATCTATAATAAAATACTTTTAAATAGTAACAATTTCTTTTAAGTATTTTTTAACGTAAAGCGATGTTTTATTGCGATGTTTTATTTTTACCAAAAAAAAAAAAAAAAAAAAAAGAAAAAAAAACAGAAATTACAGTTTTAATTAACTTATATGTAGAACAATGGAAAACGTGCAAAGGGACATATGCAAAGCAAATTCTTCATTAAACACGGTAGGCAAAAGCGCCTCCTACAAATCTTCGAGTGAAACTGATTCCCCGGAGAGCTATAAACTTTTTGCTATGTCCGCATGAGAGAAATCGAGTTGGTACGTGCACTATTTCATGCATTTAAATTTTTAAATTCATTTATTTTAGTTATGAGAGACTACTATGCGCGGTTTGCTACGGCCGTATAAAACGAATCGTGTTCTTACCTTACTAACTCATACAGTTTAATTTCAATTGCATTTACTTTAGTTATAAGAGGCTACTAGCTGCTAGCTCGTAACCTATTCTCGATTTTATTAGAACTCCGCCGTGCATGAGCATAAAAAGTTGAATTTTTTAGTTAAATATCTTTCCTTTGTTATATTCCGGTGTCAAATTAAGGATTATTAAAAAGTAAAATTTTAACATTGACTATAATTATGAACTAATTACAGTTCATATTTTTTATCGATTACCATATTTTGCAAATAAACAATCTGAACTAAGGTTTTCTTGACAAATGTTGACAAATGAAAACAGCGTTTTTATAGAATAAATTCTAAATTTAAATTTTAAAAATGAAGAAGACACAAGACTTGGGTGCAGTCGTATGAGAAACTTGAGATCTTTAAGCCCCATTTCATCGAAAACTACTTGACCCCTCTTTTTATTTCAGAACAATGTAAAATTTTTCAGAATATTATATTATTATATATTATATTATATATTATTATATATTATTATATTATTATATTTATTAATATTTTTATTTCAGATTTTTGATATTTTTGTTTCAGGTTTTTGATATTTTATTATTCAATTTTGATTTTTTTTTTATTATTGATTTTTGATACTTTTATTACAGAACAATGGAAATGTTTCAGAATTTTTACCTTTTTGATATTTTTATTTCAGATTTCTTATATTTTAAATGTAGATTTTTGATATTTTTTGATATTTTTACTATTGATATTTTGATGCTTATATTATTTTTTATTGATATTTTTATTCCACAACAATGGAAAATTTTCAGAATTACTTCATTTTTGACTTAACTAATTAAAATTTTTCACATTTGTCTCTCACATATAATATGATATTTATACTCTTCTACGGAAACATTTTTTTAAAAAAATTCGCTTGCGTACTTTAATAGTTAATGGGTTATTAGCTGAAAAATACAATTTTTTCGGAAGCTAAAAAAACCGAGACACTTCTAAATTGTTTGAAGTTTTTGCATAGTTTTCTGAAACACATGAATGAAAACATACATTCATTAATGCTTGGATGAAATTCAATTACATACAATAAATGATCATAAAATGTAAGAGTTAAATTAATATGAATGAGCGTGGTATAAGGATCGGGTTTTCCGTTATGGGACCTATCATATTTCCACTAAATAAAATAGTTATAATAGTTAAAATATAAATTGTTTAATTTTCAGTATTTTTTAAAACATATTAGATTGGCAAAAATAAATCATGGATTACGATTTTTAATTATTTAGAAAAAAAAAAAAAAACTTCTCGGTAAATTTAAATAATGTAGGTAATAATCATGAAGTACGGAACAAAGAAAAAAACTAATAATAATAATATTACAGAAATAATTATAGCACTTTTCTTTCAGGTTTCATTATATGAAAAAATTCGATGTCTTCTTTTTTCTTCCAATAGTTTGTACTCCAAATTTGAATACATTTCACGAAGAGAAATTTCTGAATTTTTTTAGAGTGCAGCTTGGAACAAAGCCGATTTTTAATTAAAAAAAATTAAAAATCGCAATTTCACTTAGTTTATATCTCGGACAAGAGTTATTACAGGCGTGCAAAGTAAATTCTTCGTTAAACGCTGTAGGCAAAAGCGTCTCATGCAATTCTTCGAGGGAAACTGATTCCCCGAAGAGATTTCGACTTGTGCGTTACGTCCGTATGAGATTCATTGAGTTCTAGTTCGTGAACTATCCCATACATTTGTTTTAATTATAAGAGGTTACTGTTACTAAACGTAAACCCTTAACCTCTTCTCGATTTAAAGGAGTCTAAAACAAGAATAAATTATAACAAGTTGAACTTTTTACATAAATATTTTTCCTTTGATATATTCCGGTGTAAAATTAAGAATTTTTTAAAAATAAAATTTTGACATCTAATATAATTATGAATTAATGTAGAATTAATAAAAATTAATAATTAATATATATATATATATATATATATATATATATATATATACTTTTTTTTTTACCGATTATCATATTTTACAAATAAACAATCTGAAATAAAGTTTTTGGTTTGAAAACGTTTTGGTTGACAAATGAAAGAGGATCTTTATCAAATAAATTCTAAATTTAAATTTTAAAAATGAAGAATATTCAAGACTGGGCGAAATCCTATGTGAAACATGAGGAATTTTAAGACCCATTTTATAGAAAATTACTTGACCCTTCTTTTTATTTCAAAACAATGAAAAAATTTCCGATTTTTTTTTTCAGATTTTTTAAATTTTTGTTTCAGATATTTGATATTTTTTGATACTTTTATTATAGATTTTTTAAAATTGATTTTTGATATTTTTATTTCAGAAAAAGTGTAAAATTTTCAGAATATTTTCATTTTTGATATTTTTATTTCAGATTTTTTATATTTTTATTTCAGAACAAGGGAAAAATTTCAGATTTTTTTACATTTTTGAGATATATTATACAATTAATAAAAATTATTTTAAAACTATCTTTCACATATAATCTTATACTGCTCTACCAAAACACTCTTTGACGAAATCCTTTGTGTACTCTAGGAGTTAATAGGTTTTTTATCTGAAAAATACAATTTTTTTGGAAATTAATCAACTGGGACACTTCTAAATTATTTAATATTCTTGTACAGTTTTCTGAAACACATGAATTAAAGTACACATTAAGAGCCTACAGGAGTCATTGAAAAATACCCGAAGGATTATGTCTATGGAGACGTTTTTTTGAAATATGTCGCTCAAATTTTATCATATATTTGATTTTTTTTTTTTTTTTTTTTTTTTTTTTTTTTTTTTTTTACTTGTGCATAAGATAGTTGCGGTCACTTCTAAATTGTTTTAAATTCTAGCACATTTTCTGAAACAGTTGGTCACGTGATGCGACAGAATATTTTTGGAGGGTTAGCGGGCGTTACAAATGTACGTTTATTAATGCTTGTCTGAAATTCAGTTACATACAATAAAACAGTGTAAAAAGTAAGAGTAATATTGATGTGAATGGGCGTGGCATCCGAGTCTGGTCGTTTCTTAAGGCCCCACACTAGGCACAGAAAAAGTCCCGGATGATAGTGTAAAGTCTATGGGAGCGTTCTTTTCAAATATCTCGCTCAAGTTTTAATATTTTTACATGGTTTTTTTTTCTTTTTTTCATAGGACAGCTGAGGACGATCCACAACCGGCCTACTTTTTACTTTTTCGATTTTGCTTATATATATTTTTATATTACAATAGTTTCAATTTCTGAATCGGTTAAACCGGTTTTGAAAGTTAAAGTAATATTGTTTAAAAAAGTCTGAAACCAAAACTGAAAAAGTAAAAACTAGGCCGGTTGAGGATCGTCCTCAGCTATCTTCTGCAAACAAATCATGTAAAAAAATTAAAATTTGGGCAAAATATTTCAAAAGAACGCCCCCATAGACTTTACATTATCACCCGGGTCTTTTTCTGTGCCTAGTTGCGCCTTAAGGAAAGTCTTCACTCACTTGAAAACTTCAGCTCCATAATGTTAAAACAATAGCCAGGTAAATTTTGAATTTCTCGTTTAACTTTTTTTAAAAGATACTTTCACTTTCAGAACCGGTTTTGAAACTGAAAGTACCCTTTAAAAAAAATCTGCAACCAAAATCGTAAAAGAAAAGAAAAAAAAACATAATAAAGATCACGCTTACACATCCTATAAAAAAAATCATTTAAAAATATAGAAATTTAAACGAGAAATTCGAAATTAACTTGCTTTATTGGTTTAACATCACGGTGTGGGAGTTTTCAAGTGAGTGAAGACTCACTAGGCAAAATAGAATAATAATAATTAAAAAAATTTGAAATAAATTTTAACTACTTTTCAGTATTTTTTTAAAAAATACTAGATTGATTTAAAAAAAAACATGGATTATGATTTTTAAATTATTTAAAGAAAAAAAAACCCTTCTCGGTAAATTTAAATATTGTACGCACTGATCATGAAGTACGGGAGAAAAAACTAAAAATAATAATGCTTAAATAATAATAGATTTTTGTTTCAGGTTTCATTATTTTAAAAAATCAACAAGTAAGGTTTCTTTTTTTTTTTTTAACTGTTTGTATTCCGAATTTGAAGGAAATTCTGGGTGAAATGCAGTTTACTCTCCTTCGCCAAGGCAACTTTTTTTTGGCGCGATAAATGCTGCAATATGGCAACCCTTGTATTTTCATTTTCTCCTCTCGCATCTTCAATGTGGCAACCCTAAGGAGTGCTCCGTTTTTAATGTCTTTGCTTTTTAAACCGTATCTTACCGTTTTCTAAGCCGTTTCCTGATTGGACGCTCCTTTTTGTTCCATGTTTTCTTATTGGACGAAAGAAGAGAACTGAGAGAAGGAGCGTTTAAATTTTTGGAAAAACGTTAATGTTGCAATGGATTCCACGTTGAAAAGTTGTCTATTACAATTGCGTAGCGAAATTTCTATTATTTGTTTTCTCATCTCGTATATTTTGGAACACGTACCGATATGGATAAATGCTTGACAGGTGAGAATAAATATTCGATCGTTTATTATTCTCTCTCTCTCTTTTTTTTTTTTTTTTTTTTTTAAACCTGTATTTTTGAGCTTTGATTGAATTACGTATGAAAGAGAGGCTGATTGTTTCAAGATATGAATGACTAAAAATGATATATTGAGTGATGGTTTTAAATGACATCCTAGAGTAGAAGATAAAATTATGAATAAAAAAAGCGGGGAGTTCAGGGGGGCGGCAACCCCCCTCATTAAAAAAAGGCCCTCTGAATAAAAAGACTACAACATTGTTTTGCTCCTCTTACTGTTAACAAACATTCTTTTTTAATAATTTGGGTAAGTAAAAAAATTGTGTTTTGGTATATTTGATAAAATGTATTTTAAAATATATTAAATGTATCTTTAAAAATGTATTTCGAAAAAATTTGAAATGTTATGTATTTTTTATTTTTACTCAAAAATACAGGTTAAAATAAGAGAAAAATAACTGATCAAATATTTATTCTCACATTTAAAGCATTTGTCTAGATAGGTACTTGCTTAAAAATACATGAGAAGAGAGAACAAATAATAATTTTGTGTACTCTCTCTCGGAGATGTTGCAGCTCCGGGAGTTAGTACGCAAAAATGCGCCATTTGGCGATTTTTGAAAGTCGCGCCAAGAAGGAAAGCAAACTGCAATCGCACCGAAATTCCGGAAGTGAAATTTCTGAACTTATTTTAGTGAATTTTATGTGCAGCATGGAACACAGTAAAGAGGCGGTTTTTACTAAATATAATCTTGCGATTATAATAAAAATATAATTTTGCTAGGGCTAATCTTGCAAAACAGAGTACAGCCCTAGCAAGTTTATATTTATCAAATGAAGGGAGCAAAATTAATTTTGTTGAAGCTAAAATTACAATTCCATGCAAAAATACATTTCTCAATAAAATTTTAGATTCCATTAAAATCATTAAGTTCGGGCCGCGAGCTTGTAATGATCATTTATCATATTCCGTTCATAAATATGCTATATGCTATAATTATTTACAATACACACAATAATCTATAAATATTTAAGCAGTTTACGCATTCTCACTGGCAACGCTCGTAGAAACGAATGAAACGTGGAATTTTTAAATTTTTTTTAAATATGTTATTTTTTTTTTTTTTTTATAAGTGTACCATTTAGTAATTGTATTTACTTTAGTACATATTTTTAGAGATAAAAATGTTTATAAAGAGTTTTATAAAGAGAAGTTTTTAAAAAGAGAAATTACGTTTGGTAGTTTCAAGCTTTTTAACCGCCGATTATGCCCTGTTTACGATCATGTTAAATGTTTATGTCTAAGTAATAGTTAACCACCGCTATCAGAAACAGATTTATTGAAAGGAATGATTTCTATTTGTTATGATGTCGTCTAAGAATGATAATCCGAAATGTGATTGTTGTAAAAGTTTCTTAAAAAAAAAAAAAAAAAAAAAAAAAAAAAAAGGGGTTTTAAAAAAAAGTTATTATTATTCCCCATAAAAGTCACTATTTTTAAAAATGAGGCCTAAAGCACTAAACCCGAGTATAGTATTTGCATATAGAGCACGGGCACGGTTGCAAGTAAACTGTCATTTTCGCTGTTTGGGTGGCAGAAACTTCGCCGTTCCTTGTTTGTCGTCGTTTAAATCCATAGCAATCTTCCCGATATCATGACATTTTCGTCCAATCATGATTATTTTTTGGAAAAATATAGTCCTGTCTGGCTAGGCTTAACCTTTTTCTAATGTTTCATTCACCCTCTGCCCCCAACCCCCCGATATATAAAAAAATAAACATTTACTGTTGATCTATATAGTTTAAAAATTCTGTTCCGTTTACGGCTTTCTACTGATAATAAATCAATAATGAATAAAGCAAATTAGGTTTCTTCCGTCGAAAATTATACTTTCCGCCCTTTGCCCCCCCCCCCCTCCTCTGATAATATACAGTTTCATATTTTTAAAACTCTTTATTTTGTTTAAATAAAACTTGTCGCATTTATTTCTGATTTATCACAATAAATAAATAATAATTTAGAATATCTCCAGCTTATCCGAAATATGTATGCTTCCATTCTTAGCCCCCCCCCCATTCCCATCATGCAAATAAGTTTTTTTAATTTCTATAAAAAAAAATTCTATTTTTTTCTCTCTCCAGTGACAAAAAATAATCAAATATATCAATCAATACAAATATATCGATTTTTTTATCATCTCTTTTATTCCGAAAAAATTTCTTCCCTCTGCCCCCCCCCCCTCCAGCAGAATGAATTTTAAAACTTTGAAATTCTTCATTTGAAAAGAAAACTGATATATTTGTTGCTCACTAATAAGAATAAATAAATAATGATTAAAATCACTTCCTAACATTCCGAACTTACGCTTCTCCATGTAGTCCCCCCCTTCCGGAATGCAAAGGAGTTTTTTTAAATCTTTATTTTACATAAAAAATCTTTTCAATTTATTGTTCCGTAGTCGCAAAAATAATCAATCATATAACTTATACTCTGTTTCTGAAATTCTCATCCAGTCTTCTCTTTGCCCCCCCCCCCCCCCGCCCAGTTTGCTGATTGTCAAATATTTAAAAATAGTTATTTAAAAATATTGATTTAAAAAATTATTTATTTTTAAAAATATTTATTTTAAAAATGCCAGACCTGTGTGTCATTAATACATGAAAAATAATCTTAATTATCGTTAACCTACAATCATTTACGCTCCCCCTCCCCTTTGATACAAATATATTTGTATGCTAGTAGGAAAGAGTGAGAAGCATAAATTGTGATTTCTTAGGTTTTAAAGTTAAAATCTTTAAGTTATTTTTATTTCTATGTAAAAAAAAAATACTAATAAATATACTAATAATAATAATATTTTTTTGTTTGTTGTTCTATAACGACAATAGAGAAATAATTAGTAATATAAATAATCCCCATTATTGAAATTTCCGTTTCCCTTTCTTCTCATATCCTCCATATACCCACATAGCATGCATGGTCACAGTGACGTCACTGTGGTCACGTCACATCTGTGACCAAAATGCCACCCCTCAGTGACGTCACATTGTGACTGAATTGTGACGTCATATTGTGACTGAGATGTGACCTTCTTAGAAAATTAAAAAATATATACAAAAATTCTTCAAAAGATGTTATTTAATAGAAAAAATATTTTTCTGTCAATTGAAAAAGTTTTGTGACGCCACTGTACCAAAAGGCCACCACTCAGTGAAGTCACATTGTGACTGAAATGTGACCTTCTTAGATAATAAAAAAAAATACAAAAATTCTTCAAAAGATGTTATTTAATGGAAAAAATATTTTTCTGTCAATTGAAAAAGTTTTTGTGACG
Organism: Maratus speculifer; assembly: GCA_964019185.1. Taxonomy (NCBI): domain Eukaryota; kingdom Metazoa; phylum Arthropoda; class Arachnida; order Araneae; family Salticidae; genus Maratus; species Maratus speculifer. The sequence goes on from CAXHSM010001534.1 coordinate 116,506, forward strand.
TCACTGTAATGCCACTGCAAATACCGTACGTCACGTCACATCTGTGACCAAATGGCCACCATTCAGTGAAGTCACATTGTGACTAAAATGTGACCTTCTTAGAAAATAAAAAAAATACAAAAATTCTTCAAAAGATGTTATTTAATGGAAAAAGTTCTTTTCTGTCAATTGAAAAAGTTTTTGTGACGTCACTGTAATGTTACTGCAAATAACGTCCCTAATAGCACGAATTCTAATGAATTCTAGTCCCTAATGAATTCTAATTACCTATGAATATTATTATTTACAAAAAACGGTTTTACAATTTATTTTAACTTGAATTGTTTTGAAACTAATAAAAATAAAAGATAAAAATACATTAAAAAATTCTTTAAATAAAAAAAATTAAAGACACACTCATAAAATTATTGCATATTTAAGTTCTTAAAATACTGTATAGAAAAAGAAAAAACAAAACGGCCATGCGCGTGGAAATTTAAAATCGTCTGCAAACGAAAGGATCATATGAAACTTACTCCGTGGTTTCATACTCCGTGGAAAGAATAAATAAACGTAAACAGAAATATTTTAAATTGATGATAGACGCAAGAAGTTAGTTGGCTGGAATTTATGGCAGTTGTGGATTGTTTCGTATTGTTACGGATTTAACAAATTAAACAAAAAGGTCTACTACAGCTCTTCCAAGTGGCAAAATATAAGTCCGAGAAAATTAATGGGGCTTTGACTGTGAAAATGATTTGGTCTTTGCCACTTTAATTATTATCGGATTTAGTTTGTGCGACAAAAAGAACGAATGACTTCGATGGAAAAAAAGGTATGGAAAAATATTTTTCATGGTTGCTTTTTAATTATTGTTCTTAGAACGATTTTAATTAGCTACTCAAAAACATGCTATAAAACATCAATTCTCCATTAACTTTATAAAGTTTAATACATTCATTATTTATTTTGTCGACATAGAACACTTGATTATTAATAATTTGGATTAGGTTGTTAAAGGTAGTGATTTTAATTGCACTTTAATCTGCTTTGTTTCCTTATTTAAAATATCTGGTTAAAATAATATGTTTCCATAAACATAAAATCTTATATTTTTTAATAAAGAAGCTTTAAATAGAATAAAATTATTTGCAAACATCTTTTTTTAATTTTTGTATTAAGTAATCTTCTGAAACATTACATAAATTTATTTAAAAAATTACATATGTTCAGAAGAGGAATTTATAAGAGAACGAGAAGAACAATTAAAAGAAATCGTAGATGTTTCATATTTAAAAAATAATGATTGTTTAATGTATTTTTCAAACTGTGAAATGTTATAAAATTTCTAAATGGATAGTGGGTGAAAACGTTTCATTTGTAAATATTCTTATTGGAATGTTTTCAGAAAGAACTAGAAGTCTGAATGAAAATTTGGAAGTTACGCAATCAATACGAATTTAAACATGATTGTATTTAATACAAATAACGCAAATACTTAAACGGTATGAAGCTAGAAATTAATAACTGTATTTTATTATTTATTTTTCATTCTAGACACTTTTATTATTTCCTTTCCTGAATGATTTTATAGAGGTAAATTTCACAATATCCATTATATGTAGTATTAGTATACATCGTGATTAAAACTAGAACGCCCGGAAATTTTACTCAAGTTTGATAATAATACTTCTCACCAGAATTTTTATTCAACATTATTTAATTGATTTATTTAAAGTAAATCCACGTGGTTTGAATTTAACTTATTTCTGGAAAAAAATTCTGGCTGGAATTGAAATTTAAACGCATGGTCAGAGTCGAATCGACTCCTTCCGGGCGTTCTAGTGTTACAGTGGGTCTCTTATTTATAATTACTCTCTAATATTATAAATAAAATATTAATAATTAACGTATTTTTTGTTCTACTTTATCGTTGGAATTTTTATTAGGTAGATGTGTTTGTGATGGACAGCCTTCCAGTAATGGATAGCCCCTTAATGTTTTTTGTTCATTACTATACTAATAAATATTTAGCTTTAATTTTTTTTTCATAATTCCTCTTTGCATGTTTTAATAGTATTTTAATATTTATAGAAGATAGTATTTGAAGATAGTTTGCGATTATTTTTTGATTTGTGACAAATTTGTCACTAACTTTGTGACGGTGGCAGCGTTGTCAATGTTGTGAAGTCACACTGGGACACAATTATACAGTTATGAACATTATTATGTCGTGTAAAATCACTTACATTTATAATTTTATTATATTTTGGCGATACATCTCAATTAAAACTTGGGAGCAGCTATAAAAAGAATGTACCAAAAGAAAGTTACTGAATCAAAATTTAATGCCATGCAGACTTTAATCTTTGTCACACACACACACACATATATATATATATACAGGGGTGCAAAAATCTAGGCGCCAGTGGCTAATCTCCCACCACAAAAATTTCAAAGTCTTCTTCGCTCAAAATTTAACAGCAATCTTACTAGAATTTAACACGAAATATTAGATAAAAAGAAATGAAATAATTTTAGTGGTGAGAGACTGCCTGCTGGCGCCTAGATTTTTGAACCCCTGTATATATATATATATATATATATTGCAATAAATGAGAATATTTAAGACAATTGAATATTCGATCTATAACAATTATTTCAAACTTAGCAATTTGTTTTTCTAATAAGCATTAAAATTATCTAAGAAACACTTCCTTTAAGGTGCAGCCCTAGTCACAGAAAAAGACCCGGATGTTTATGTAAAGTCTGTAGAAGCGTTCTTTTCAAATATCTCGCTCAAATTTTAATGTTTTTACATGATTTTTTTTATATAGGATAGCTGAGAACGATCCACAACCGGCCTAGTTTTTACTTTTTCAATTTTGGTTTCAGATTACAAATATATATATATATATATATATATATATATATATATATATATATATATTAAAATTTCAAAACCGGTTTATACCGGTTCTGATATTGAAACTATCAAAATATAAAAAATATATAAGCAAAATTGAAAAGGTAAAAACGAGGCCGTTTGTAGATAGTCCTCAGCTATCCTATACAAAAAAACATGCAAAAATATTCAAATTTGAAAAGAACGCTCCCATAGACTTTTTATTATCACCCGGGTCTTTTTCTGTGACTAGTTTTGCACCTTAAAGGAAGTGTTTATTTGATAATTTTAATGCTTATTAGAAAAACAAATTGTTAAATTTAAAATAATTGCGATAGATCGAATATTAAATTGTCTTAAATATTCTCATTTATTGCAACAGAAAAAAAGTATCAAAGATTAAAGTCTGCATGGCATTACATTTTGATTCAGTAACTTTCTTTTGGTACATTCTTTTTATCTCAGCTCCCAAGTTTTAATTGAGATGTATCGCCAAAGTATAATAAAATTATAGATGTAAGTGATTTTACACTACATAACAATGTTCATAACTGTATAATTGTGTCCCAGTGTGACTTCACAACATTGACAATGCTGCCACCGTCATAAAATTAGTGACAAATTTGTCACAAATCAAAAAATAATCGCAAACTGTCTTCACAACCTTGTCACTATCGTCACAAAATAGCCACAGTTTTAATAACAATTTTGTCACAAATGACACATTTTTCACATTTTGGTCACACCGTGACTTCACAAAATGGTCACAATGTGACGTCACAAACGAGCTCTAAAACGGCCATAACGACTTCACATTTTAGTCACTGTGACTTCACATCGACGGTCACAAAGTCACAATGTGACTTCACAACGACGTCACTGTGACGTCACCATGTCTTACGGGTAATATTCAAAATTTCAATGAAAAGCGTATTCGTTGATATCTAATAACTATAAATATCTCGTTTCTCCCCGCCCCACCCAAAATATAATAATTCTGCCCCCTCGTGTATTTTGCCACAGCACACTACAAAAAAAGTGCATTAATAACTCTAATAAAGTTTGTTAATATCTCAAAGTAAAGATATTTGTACGAGAAGTCTGTGGTAGTTACAGTGGAAAAGGAATCGTTTTTGCCACCCAAACAAGCGAGCAGCTGAAGCGTGACGTCACATGCGCGTGCTCTATAGTAAGCTTATAATATATTCGCAAATAATTAGGCATGTCTTTTCAATATTTTAAACTCCTGGTAACTTTTTCACTGTTTTTGTTCTTCTTTGGACTAATATTTATTTATTTAAAAAAACTTTTTATCGCATCAAATATTAATCGGTTCGAAATTATAGAAATATATTTTTTAAAATAAAATATCCTCCGATGCTGTCAGCTTTCTTTTTTTAATTTTAATCAAATTATGTACCTTTCGCTATTATTTACGTTCGAATTAAATAGTCATAGAAATCTGCCATTAGAAAAAACAAAAATTGTTAGTAGCATATATCTTGAATAAAAATTTGTCTATTACCACACTATCCACATAATATCTCAGAGTTAAAGGAATGGATTAGGTTCTAATTCTACCTATACAACACCCATATTTAATATTTGTGCACACCACCACCAACAACAACAAAGGTAAAGAATATAAAATAAATAAATAAATAGTAAGTAAATAACATAAAATAAATATATAAAAATAACGGAACTAGTCACTCGTATTTTCGTTAAAAGTGGTAAAAATGTTTGAATAAAAATCATTATAATAACTGTCGTTACATTTCGATATCGAAGAATGTTGTTGTTTTCCAAGTAAAAATAGTTTTCTCTATATTTTTCGATACAAAACATCAGTTTTCTACATTGAAATACAGTGAAACCTCCAAATAAGGGACACCTATGGGACCAGAACTTTTGTCCCTTAAATAGAGGTGTCCCTTATTCGGAGTTTTTATATTATTTTTAATTAATCGTTCTGAAGGATATAAAAATAGCAAAACATTAAAGATGATGCCCCTTAAACGACCTGAAGTGTACAAATTATATTAATCCGATAAAAGGAAGAAAAGAGAGTTATTAATTAGAATTTTCAGTTAATTATTAAATCATTAAATGATTAGTAGAATTATTGATATTTGTATTTTTTATGCAAACTATGTAAATGCAGCAAAAAATATAAAAACATGTGAAAGAATTTTACTTGAAGTAACAATCAAAAGGGATTGTTTTGCAAATTTCAAATTTTTAGTATAAACTGTTCAAGTGTTCATTTACCATACTTATAAGTTTTATTTCTTCATTACCAGCAGTATTTACAAAGAAAAAAAAAAGTATTCAACTGTTTTGCGTATTTTAAGGCAACAAATCTCTCAACTGCTCTACTTAGCAAGGAGAAAACGTTTTGGCGCATTTACAAATTCATTTTTTAATTGAAATGTATAAAATTGGAATGCTTCACTATGGAAGCAATTTGCAATTGAACTGTATTTTCAATTTTTTGAAAAATAAATTACCTGTTGAGTAACAAGTGATTTTGATCACGTGACAAAGACTTTTTTACCGTTTCTTGAGTAGTTATTTTTCTTTCACGTGGAAATTCGGTTCAAAACGCCCACATTGATATTTTCTGGAAAATCTATTGCATTTGCAAAGAAAATAGAAAAAATTGGTCAATTTCATATTTTCGGAACAATAATACTTGCTAGTTTCTGGCATTTCCAGATAAAAATTAAAACATATGTCTTAAACATTGCCTTTTTTAGATTTGAAAACAGCTTAAAAGCATATGCAAACTTCTTTATTTCACACTTTTCTTTTAATCTCTACTTTCAGAATCACCCTCACAATTTTCATCATTACTTTCATTGCGGATAAAAAGTATTAATGTTGAATCAGAATTGTAGGTAGATAAATGGCCGTAAATAGTGTCATATGCCTCTGTATCAACATGACTGTCTCTCTGTTTGATAAGTTTTCAAAAATCTGTATTTTCGTTTTCATCACAGACTACTTCATTATCTGAAATTCAAAAACCAGTATCTTTAATCTCATTTTCAAGTGTCTCTTAAATCGAGTGTCCCTTATTCAGAGGTAAATACATTACACGTCCTATACCAAGGGACTGGGACCGGAAGTTTTGTCCCTTAAATAGAGGTGTCCCTTATTCGGAGTGTCCCTTATTTGGAGGTTTCACTGTAGTATCAACAATGTTGAAAATTATGGTCTATATGCTTAATGAAATCTAAGTACCTCAGTTGACGAATTATCTGCTGACATTTTTCCAAAAACTCTTCGGATGTCGAAGTTGAGTCGCTCCGCCCCAAATAACGCCTTTAAATGGATCTTAATAAATTTTACACATATTTTCGTAAATACAGTGAAACCTCTATATAAAGGACACTCCGAATAAGGGGCACCTCTCTCTAAGGGACAAAAGTTCTGGTCCCAGTCCCTTAGTATAGGACCTGTGATGTATTTACCTCTGAATAAGGGACACTCGATTCAAGGGATACCTGAAAATGAAATTAAAGAACCTGGTTTTTGCATTTCAAATAATGAAGTAGTCTATGGTAAAAATTAAAATACAGATTTTTGTGAAATTATCATTGAGACAAACAGTCATGTTGATACATAGGCATACAACACAATTGAGGAGCATCTATTCAGCCATAATTCAAATAAAGATATCAATCAGTGCATTTATTCCTATAGCTAAAAACTAGTCGTTGGGGGCCACCGTAATACTTACCCATCATGGATATGTATATGAAAATAAAACATGTAAAAACTATTTATACAATGCATCGCAATTCATAAACAAAATTTAAATATTGTTAATATGCATAGTAATGCTTTATTAAAGAACTGCTGATGTACCAATTTCGACAAATTATATAAAACGCCAAACTACTCAAGTAGTACCGAACTGCGTAAAAGAAACATCCTTATAACTCCAAAAATAATAATTCTATTAACTAACAATTAACTGCGTCGGATTAAGCGTCTCATTTCCAAATAAAATATACTTCTGAATTGAAATTTGAATGAAATACAGGGTCATGAAAAATCGAAGAATGTGGAAAACAAGATTACAAATATCTCGGCAACTAATAATCCGATCGACTTTGTTCTATATGCAAAATGTGTGTTATTTTATTGCCTTTTACGTCCATTCCTTAGAACAAAAAATTTCGAAAATTTTTATACCCCTTTCATCAGAACGAATTTTTCGAGAGTCCGAAAAAATAGTTCCAGATAATCGAGGTTGCTGATATTAAATAGGGTTATAGGGTTCGTCCCATTCTTACATACTAACTACATACAAAATTTCAAGTCTTTATCTCAATTTGTTCGGGAGATAGAGCGTTTACAGACAGACAGACGGACGGCAAATTTTTTTTTCTAAAACTATGTTTTTCGGAATCTCCACTATCTAAAACGTGTAAATCCGTCAAAAAAATTTTTTCGATTTTCAAAACGATTGCAAAATTTACCCTATACTACGTATGATGGGTAAGTAATTGTCAAAATGGTTCTAAAGGAGAAGAAGAAATGAAATTTCCGAGATAAAGAACTTAACAGATGCTTTAAGATACAAAAAACAATTTAATACTTTTTTCGTAAACACTGCTCATAATGAAAGACTGAAATTTGTAAGTATGGTAAATGAACACTTGAGAGGTTCGTAGTGAAAAATTCAAATCTGGAAAGCAATCACTTTTGATCGATTAGTACTTCAAGTAAGATTCTTTAAAATGTTGTTGTAATTTTTGACAAATACTTATGTTAAAATATAAATCAACAACCCTACAAATCATTTAATGTAGTAATTGATTGAAATTTTAAATTAATTAATTCCCTTTTCCTTTTGTGTCTGATTAACGTAATTAATAGCCTTCGGGTTCATTTAAACTTCACGTTTAATGTTCGGTTATCTTTTATGTCTTTTCTAAAGGATTAAATTTTAAAAAGTGAAAAATCCAAATAAGGGACACCTCTATTTAATGGACAAAAATTCCGGTTACATGGGTGTCCCTTATTCGGAGGTTTCACTATATTTATGTGTAGTACCTAACGCAAACTTCCGACATTTATATATAATATGCGGGCATATATGAGGAATTTTTTACAGGAAAATGGTAATTTTTGGACGGCTATAAGATAAGATTTTTATTTTTGTAATTTTTTTAATCGCTTTTTCGCACTCTTTTTAAAATCAGAAAATTATACAAAAATTCCCAGTAATGCATTTTTATGTCTATATAAACTCTATAAATGACATGTACCGTATTTACTCGTGTATAGGGCGCACGCGTATATAAGGCGCACCCCTACTTTACAAGTAAAAATGGCGATTTCTTAAAATCTGGTATATAAGCCGCACCATAAATTTGATACGCTAATGAAGAATGACCAAATGAATTTAAAAAAAAAAAAATGTCGAAACAAACATTACACCAGACCAGAAAACAAGACGAAAATCATTTTTAGACTTAGGGTTGTAAGAGAATGACGGGAAATAGGAGTGAGTGACGGTAAAGAGAATTGCTAATTAGCGTTTAGATAATGTCACTTCACTAGCTCTGTTGTATAAACTGCTAGAAGTAAAATAAATATGCAGCAATACTTCAATTAAGTAACATTTTCCTAGTTTTAATATCTTCTTTGAATAATTTCTTGTTTCATATGTATATCGTTCGACTGCATCCAACACTAAAAAAATATTTCATGTATACCTAAGAGTTTTGCTCTAATTTTTTGAAAAAAAAGTGAGCCTTATACACGAGTAAATACGGTATTTTGTCAAATAGATAGACACATCTGAGAAAAAATCAAGACATTTGATTGAAAGGCATGCTTCCTATGCTTATTCGGCCATGCCGTTTTACTTTCCATTTTCACCACATCTTAACCCTTTAGACCGGTTTTTCAAAACAAAAACTTTCCTCTAGCTTAATCGCGAAAATGCTTTTATTTAGTAAGGTAAACTGCTCAATTAAAACTAGCTGGTGATAATAATGTTGGATTTAAAGCGCTTTAAGGGAGACCCCATTTTCGGCCAAAAATCATCAAAAGTTCAATTTTTTTTTTTATCTGAGAAAACGATAAAATACATATTTGCGAATATCCATGCAAAATTTCAGAACTCGGGGACACTTGGAACAGGTAGCAAATGAGCTTTTTTAATTGTTCTCACTATAGAGTTTAAAGGATTACCGGCCATTTAGAACGTGTTTTCCTGAAAATGACTTTTTTCATATTTTGCCTAAGTTCAAAGTACTAAGGCTCAGTGGTAAAATGATTTAGAAACAAAGTGTTTATGTTTTTAGAATCTTAAAAAAATTTGCAAGAAAAGTAAGGAGAGATATTTTACTTAACTATTTCTGAAAATTTTACATAAATTGGTAAATATAAAAATTATAACGAATTTAAGGAAATTTACCACGCGTATTTTTATTTATTTTTTTCTAGCTGATTAAAATAGAAAATTAAAAATATCTCTCCTTAGCTCTTTTCTATATACTATAACACTATTTAAGAAATTTTAGTAATACCAAAATATTGAAAATTGAATGAGCAGTAGTAATTTTAAAATGTGTATTTTTCGACAAAAAAATATAAAAATTCTAATAAAAAAAATATTTTTTATTAAAAAGTGAATTTTTTTGCTAATTATTCCTTACAAAAAGATTCTTAAGTAGTACACCAAAATTCATTACTTTAAAATCAATAATAAAAATTTTGGGTTTTTTCTTACGGGTCTCCCTTAAGAGGGATATTAACCAGTCCCTCATCCCCACGGGATTAATGATAGTGTAATAAACTTGCTGAGGGCTGATTATGTTCTAGTATTATGAATATAGCTATTACTTATCCATCATACGAAGTATTGGGTAATTTTTGCAGTCGTTTAAAATAAATAAATAAATAATAATAAAGTAAAACCCCGATAATTCGGATTAATTGGGACCAGACCCAATCCGGATTATCCGGAGAATGAGAAAAAAATGAAATAAAATAAAACATACTTACAGAAAATCACCTTTATGTTTAACTTATTGATTATTTACAGATAGTTAAAAAGTTTACTTTGTAATAAAAAAGTTTGTAATTTTTTGCTGTGCCAGTTTTTCATACGTTTTGCGAGCCGTACGGTCACGCATCCGCTTGAGCATAAGTAGTTCGTTGGGTGTAGTTTAAATAAGAAAGCTTAAGGTACCCTTCCGAAAAGATTTTAAAAAAAGTCTTTTTTATTCAGAATATGAAGATAAAATAAGTTAATGTTATGGAAATTAGCTAAATCGCATCTCAAACTTGAAAAAAACAAGTGACCAAATTGATCCGGATTATCCGGAGATCCGGAATAACGGGATCCGAATTAGCAGGGTCCTACTGTAATAATAAATGGATTTATACGTTTTAATTCCGAAAAACATGTTTAGACAAGTCGGTAAGGGTGATCGCTGACGGAACAAAGGGTTTCGTTTAATATCTCCTTCAAAGCACTTTATCATTTAATTAACAAACGAAAATTGTACATAGAAAATTAATCATTCCTTGCATAAATGACAGCACCATTATATTTAGGAATGCGCCTCCTGGAAATTATCCACTATCCTATTTAAAAAATTTATATTTAACTGATAATATTTATAGTAATTTAAATGAATAGGAATTTAATAAATAATAATAAAAATATTTCACTTCACGTTTCAAAATGGATTGTAAATATATGATGTTATATAATGATATAAAAACAAATAAGTGCATTTTTCATGTGATTTATTTAATCCATTAATTTATGTTACATACACAATAATTCTTATATCTATTTAAACTTGCGTGCAATAATTAGAAGAAAACAAAAACAACAACAACAAAAAAATGTACTGATCATATTAAAAAAATATTTTAATAAAAATGATAGTCTTTAAAATTTTTATGATCTGTTGTGTGACAAGGAGGTATTCAACTGTAAGTACACAAAATTTGAAATGTCTGACTTGTGTAGTTTTTGTGTACGTAATCTGTGACAGACAGACGGACAGAGACGAATAGGGTTTCGTCAGATGAAAGAACATCCCCCTTCAAAAAAATGTCGTACGTTTGTCTGTCTGTCTACCTATAAACGCTCTATCTCCCCAAAAAATTGAGATAAATACTTGAAATTTGGCGTGTCCTTAGAATGTAATGATGGAAAGAAGCCAATTGAATATCAGTAACCTCGATTATTCGGAATTATTTTTTTCAGACTCTCGAAATATTCGTTCTCATAAAAGGTATCTAAATATTCTCATTTTTTATTTCAGAGAGTGGGTGTAAAAGACAATAAAAAGAGATAAATTTTGCTTGAAGAATGACGTCAATCGGATAATTAGTTGCCGAGGTATTTGTAATCCTATTTTCTACTCTCTTCGAATTTTCATTACCCTGCATTTCATTCAAATTTCAATTCAAATATATATTTTAATTTGAAATGAAACACTTCATACGATGCAGTTAATAAGTTTATAAGTTAGTTAATAAGTTTATCTTTTTGGAGTTATAAGGATGTTTCTTTTATTACTCTGTTATTCCGTCGACCAAAAAACTATCGCGAAATTACTAGATTAGATGCCAATAATAGCTTATGGTAAATGTTACATTCACTTAACATTAAACGTATTTGTGTTTGTATGCCATCAAGTGATTTTTATTTTGACGTTTTAATTGCACTTTTACTAATGTTTTACTCATTCATTTGTTCTTTCGTTACTTAAAATGAAAATTATGCAAATTTGTATTATTTACAAGTAGTTTGGCGATCTACACAATTTGTCGAAATGGGCCAATGGGATAGTCAGGTAGTACACACAATTCAGTAACAGAGCATTACCAGTTATTAAAAACAGTTAAATGTATGTTTAATTTTATTTTGGAATTGCAATGCATTTTATCGTTAGTTTCATATTTTATATTATGCAATATATACATAATATACATAATCTGTAAGTGTTACGATGGCCCCAACGATTAGTTTTAGTAAAGTATCCTTAATGTTATTTCATCTAGAAATGTCGCGATTCAATGTGACTAAAATTTTTGCAAAAAATAATGGTGTTTAAAATATTGCAACATAATCTTCCCAGCAAAATATGCCCTTAGTAAAAAAAAAAAAAAAAAAAAAAAAAAAAAAAAAAAAAAACCTTTATACTATATTTTTGAGATTAAAAATTATAAGTTTCACACCAGAACAATGTGTAGATATTTTAGTAAATTAATAAAATGTATGGTAACCTTGTTTGAACGAATCTGAATCTTTATAATCTAGCTCAACGCCGTTACTTATTGACGGCTTTCAGAGATGTAAGACACAATCTAAGCGGCTGATAGCGAATGTATACATACCAAAGATTTTAGAGGGAAAGGTTCATACCTTTGGAAACCATAACTAACTGAAACAGCATTGCTAGGAAACACGCTCAAAGGGGGAGATCCAATCCTAGGCTGGTTCATTGCATCTACCGATTCGTCAAATATTTTTCTAGTAAACCTCCTTGCTCCAACTCCCCCGCGAGAATTCAAAACGCCATTTCTTTTGGCAGTTCTTCTTGAGACTTAAAGATTGCGGGAGATTTTTTAATATGATTTGTTTGTTGTGATATATTTTCTGTATTGCAAATAGATAGTCGATTAACACGTTCAATTGAAATCAACCGATCGAACACGTACAATTGATGTCTTCAGTGATGCTGAACTTGTTAAATAATAAATTTTATATATATCGAAAATTCCACTTTCACTCGAAAATCAATATAACAATGAACAGCTTCATCTAGTCTTTTGTAACGTATAGTATGAACTTTGACATAACTCAGCTCCCTCCACGAAAAGGGATTGAGAGGGAGGGGGCGCGCACTGCTTTCGCGGGGACCGAAGCGGGTAGTGATGACCACATTATTACTCCTCATTTTGATAATTATCGAGTAATGCTGATAATGCCAAAGCGCGCCATGTGAACGTGTCTTATCTTTCGCCCCTGTATGCGACTTCTATTGCCTAGCTGTTTGCACTGTTTCACTGACAGCTGTGGATTTACGTTACGCCTACGAAGTCTTCGCATCTTTTCCTCTAAGATCTTTGTACATATTGCAAATAGGCTTAAGAATTCTTGTTTATCCCCTCCAGTAAAACTTTACTAAACATGTGCCGGGCCTCCGTGGCTGAGTGGTTAAGACATCATGCCGTTAATCGTGAGGTTGTGGGTTCGGATCCCACTGGCTCCATTGCACACATACTTTGTGTGGAGCTCCTTGTACTTCTCTTGTGTTGTAATATTTCCTTGTGTACTATCTCGTCCCTGTATATTGACGATGGCTTATAAGCAGGCTTCATGTCGAGCACACAAGTCAGATGTATGTTGTTCAATAAACAAACAAACAAACATGTGCCTTATTTAATCGGAGCATTTTCTCGATTTAATAAGGCATAAAATTCCGTTTTTAAAAACCGGTGACAAAACATTAAAAATTTTGTAAAAGGCTCCCGTCGCTAAGGGGTTAAGAATCCTCGTTTATCCCTAAAAGTAAAATTTTACGGTAAAATTTTACTTGTTAAATTAGAGCATTTTCTCGATTTAATAAATCACAAATTTCTGTTTTTAAAAACCGGTGACAAAACAATAAAAATTTCTTAAAAGACTCCCTTCGCGAAGGGGCTAATATGGCTAGGTAGGTGGGAAAAAGAGCAATAAAAGGGAGCAAGATAATACACGTCCAGCCCTTCACTTTGGCTGCGGTCTGATTTCCCCCTACAGCGTCGATCGCATAACACTGACTTTTAAAATGAACAAATGGAACATAAGATTTTGTTTCATGCATTTTATATTGTTTCGCATTATTAACATACAATATAGCATTTTTTTTTTTTTTTTTTTAAATAAATTACATATTTTGTATTTTTACTTACCCATCATACGTAGTATAGGGTAAGTCTTGCAATCGTTTTAAAAATCGAAAATTTTTTTGACGGATTTACACGTTTCAGATACTGGAGATTCCGAAAAACATATTTTTAGAAAAAAAAATTTTGCCGTCCGTCCGTCTGTGTGTCTGTGTGTCTGTCTGTCTGTAACCGCTCTATCTCCCGAACAAATTGAGATAGAGACTTGAAATTTTGTATGTACTTAGTATGTAAGAATGGGATGAAGCCTATTTAATATCAGTAACCTCGATTATCCGGAACTATTTTTTCCGGACTCTCGAAAAATTCATTCTGATGAAAGGTATATAAAAATTTTCGATTTTTTTTATTTTAAGGACTGGACGTAAAAGGCAATAAAATAACACAAATTTTGCATAAAAAACGAGGTCGATCGGATTATCAGTTGTCGAGATACATGTAATCCTGTTTTCCAAATTCTTCGATTTTTCATGACCCTGTATTTCATTCAAATTTCAATTCACAGGTATATTTTTATTGGAAATGAGACGCTTAATCCAACACAGTAAATGTTTAGTTAATATGATTATTATTTTTTGAGTTATACGGATGTTTCTTTTACGCAATCCGGTACTACTCGAGTATTTTGGCGTTTCATATAATTTGTCGAAATTGGTACATCAGCAGTTCTTTAATAGAGCATTACTATGCATATTAACAATATTTGAATTTTTTTTGGAATTGCAATGCATTGTATAAATAGTTTTTACATGTTTTATTTTCCTATGCATATTAATGATGTGGAAGTATTACGGTGGCCCCCAACGACTAGTCTTATATAATTGTCAGTTTGCTTGTAAATTTGCATAGTCTATTTTTTAATAGTTTTACGCAGAAACATTTATAAATTTTGCTAATTTCGTCATTTATCATTATTATATTAATATTAAAATAACTAATTTTATGATAAAATATTATTTTACTATTGTTATATATTTTTTTTATATAATGTTACACAAATGTATTATATTGTTATTTTATGTTAAATACCTTGTTTTTATATATATTTTTTTGTTTTCCTTGGTGGATTTTTTGCATTTATAAAATTTATAAAATTTTCATCTATTGCAAAGAAAAACTGTGTTTAATACATTTAACCCTTTTAGTGCCAAGGAGGGCCGTCGCGCTGCTCTCGCTAGCTGTGAAAAATGCCAGCGTCGCGATAGCGCTCCTTTTGACAGTTCGCTTTTGGTGCGCGCAGTGTTTGATAAAGTGCTATTTAAATTTATTTAATTTATCGTCGCCTAGCAACAGAAATACCAAAATGTAAGAAGTTTTCTAATTGCAAACGATAAACTGTGAATGAAAGACATTATCCTTTTATTTCTGCAGTTTTTTCTAAGCTGTGAAAAAATATGTTTTTTTTTTCTTTTTTGTGTGTGTGTGTGTGTGTGTGTGTGTGATATAATTTCGAACATAGTGACGTTCGTGTTACCGTGTTCGTATTTTTATTCATTATATTGAATTCTAACTATCTTCGATCGCATATTTTTATATAAAAATCGTGATTATTTTTTTTTTTTTTATATTTCTAATTTTGATTTCAAAATGTCGGACACAAGGGAATTTTCAGATACAGCACGACGACACAGCAGCGCGGCGGCGCTCCTTGGCACTTTTCAGAGCAGCGCGACAGCGCTCCTTGGCACTAAAAGGGTATATTCTGTAATGTATAGAATTGTCATCTGTCAGCAAATTTAAAATTCCCTTCTTATTATCGACTATTCACCGTTGATCCTTAATAACTTTACGCTTTACGTATTCATATTGACCATAGATTTAGGTTTATTAATAAAAAATACTGCAGATTGTTTATCAGTTAGAAATAAAAAGAAACTTTTGAAACCTTTCATTTTCCTAGCCACAAATAGTTGGATTTCTAAATAATAATAATAATAATAATAATAATAATAATAATAATAATAATAATAATAATCTCTATAAATAAAAGGAATTCCGAGGATAATTAATTGAGGCACAGGGGAAAGCAAATCTTGGCAATGCGCCAACTCGGTCCAGAGGAAGCAAATCTTGGCAATGCGCCAACTCGGTCCAGAGGAATATCATTAAGAAATATAAAACAGATAATGTATTTATCACAAAAAATCGTCTGCTAAGAAAATATCAACACTTTAACACGAAACTAACGCAATCGTTGGATACATGTTCCCTCCCGTGTTTCTCATTGCTCATTTTAAGTATTTTTAGAGTTTAATATTAGTTGTTGTTTTTAAAACTGATTTTTCACAAAGTCAGCTGCGACGTATTTCAGACAATGCATTTCTGCATGCTTCCAGTTATTGATAAAATCATACAAATTTCAAGTTCGTTTAATATTGCTAATACGGACCCGGGCAACGCCGGGCGGGTCAGCTAGTAATAATAATAATAAATAAATAAATAAATAAAAAATAAAAATAAATAAAAACAAAATAAAATAAAATGTAACATTTTATTCAAAAAATCTTTTTTAAAAGAATATGTTTTTAAACGTTACTTTAAATAATTTTCAACAAAGTTTTTTTTTAATTATTATATGCATGTTATTAATGCATGGTGTTGCAATATGGCAATCATTAAAAAAAAAATTAAAAAAAAAAAAAAAAAAAAAAAAAAAAAAATTCAAAATACTAAAAAATATATAAGTGATAATTTTTTTAAATTTTTTTCTTTAATGTAGGAAACCAAATATATTTTTTAAATGAAAAATAAAAAATCATGCACTATAGATTAATTTTTCTCTTCAATTACGGAAATTTCTTTAGCAATTCAGTTAAAATTTATTTAAAAACTATTATAGACAAACATTTCTTCTAATCATATCACTTATACCCCATTTATTTGGCATTTTCACCATATCTTAATCTTTTCGTGAAGAGTGTCTTTTGCCATAGCCAACTAGATATATAATGGCCTGCGCATTTCGCTAAAAAACCGCCGAAAAATTGAAGCTGGATTCAGCTTCAAACCCTGAACTATTTCATTGAACCACGTGGAGCAAACCCTGCCAAAATTAGCATGCATTTACATTTACATGAACAACATACATCTGACTTGTATGCTCGACATGAAAGCCTGCTTATAAGTCATCGTCATGTACAGGGACGAGATAGCACAAGGAAATATTATATCACAAGAGAAATAGACCCTATCAGTGATGACGTCACAGACAACTCAACTCCACATTTTAGCCGAAAATGCGTTCCAAACAAACAACAGAGTAAAGAAACAGATAGAAATGCAGCTACAATTGCAATCGCGAAATAGTTAAAAGGGTCACAATTTTTCCAAACAATTGTGGCTCGATATGGAAACTTCTCCTAGTTTAGTAAATTCAGTCGTTGTTCCACGTTCTTCGCTTTCTTTTTGAACGATCATATTGCACGTGGTTTTGACAGTATAGAACATCTCTAAAACACTCTGAACTCTATGTGTTTGTTTGGAACGTAGTTGAGGCTGATATGTCGAGTTGAGTTGCCTGTGACGTCACACTGATAGAGTCTATACAACCAGGAGTTCCACACAAAGAGTGTGAGCAATGGATCGAACCAGTGGGAATCGAACACACAACCTCTTACATTTTTATTTAAGCTATTGCATAGCTTTTATCACGGGCTTTGAGCGCGGCGACCGAATCCAAAAATTCCGTAACGCGAAAAATCCTAACACATCGGTAACGAAAAAAACCTAACACTCGGCTAACGTCGTTACAATTCGGAAGACTTCGGCATAGTATCCTTCGGTAGACTTCGGCAGACACTGACGCGATATTTTTCAGATATTTAGAGGATATCAAGTCTGAAACATATATATTTCTTATTTCAGATACTATAAATCTATAGTTTCAATAATAAAAATTCCTGATAGAATGTGTATAGAAAAGAATCGTCTTAAGATAAAACAAGGTAGGATAATGTAGCTTTTGGTGATTGGAGACCCGTCCAATGGTGAGGATCGAAAAAATTAAAATACTTATAACTCGCGATCTAATTTTCGTAGCGCGGCCAAATTTTGTTTGGTAATTTATTATGAGACAGAGTTAATTTTTAGTGACAGGAGACACCCCCCCCCCATGTTGAGGGTCGAAAAATTTAAAATGCTTATAACTCGCGATCTAATTTTCGTAGCGCGTCCAAATTTTGTTTGGTAATTTATTATGAGACAGTGTGAATTTCTGGTGACAGGAGACCCCCCCCCCCCAAGGTGAGGGTCGAAAAATTTAAAATACTTATAACTCGCGATCAAATTTTCGTAGCGCGGCCATATTTTGTTTGGTAGTTTATTATGAGACAGTTTTAATTTTTGGTGACAGGAGACCCCCTCCCCCCACGTTGAGGTTCGAAAAACTTAAAATGCTTATAACTCGCGTTCTAACTTTAGTAGCGCGGCCATATTTTGTTTGGTAATTTATTATGAGACAGTTTTAATTTTTGGTAACAGGAGACCCCCCCCCACGGTGAGGGTCGAAAAATATAAAATGCTTATAACTCGCGATCTAATTTTCGTAGCGCGGCCAAATTTTGTTTGGAAATTTATTATGAGACAGTGTTAATTTTTGGTGACAGGAGACCCTCCACGGTCAGGGTCGAAAAATTTAAAATGCTTATAACTCGCGGTCTAACTTTCGTAGCGCGGCCATATTTTGTTTGGTAATTTATTATGAGACAGTTTTAATTTTTGGTGACAGGAGACCCCCCCCACGGTGAGGGTCGAAAAATTTAAAATGCTTATAACTCGCAATCTAATTATTGTATCGTGGCCAAATTTTGTTTGGTAATTTATTATGAGAGAGTGTTAATTTTTGGTGACAGGAGACCCCCCACGGTGAGGGTCGAAAATTTTAAAATGTTTATAACTCGCGATCAATTTTCGTCGCGCGGCCAAATTTTTTTGGTAAATTATTATGAGACAGTGTTAATTGTTGGTGACAAGAGATCCCCACGGTGAGGTTCGGAAAATTTAAAATGCTTATAACTCGCGATCTAATTTTCGTAGCGCGGCCAAATTTTGTTTGATAATTTATTATGAGACTGTGTGAATTTTTGGTGACAGGAGACCCCCCCCCATGTTGAGGGTCGAAAAATTTAAAATGCTTATAACTCGCGATCTAATTTTCGCAGCGCGGCCATATTTTTTTTTGGTAATTTATTATGAGACAGTGTTACTTTTGGTGACAGGTGATCCCCCACGTTGAGGGTCGAAAAACTTAAAATGCTTATAACTCGCGATCTAATTTTCGTAGCGCGGCCAAATTTTGTTTGGTAATTTATTATGAGACAGTGTTAATTTTTGGTGACAGGAGACCCCCCCTTCCCTCATTCTGAGGGTCGAAAAAATTAAAATGCTTATAACTCGCGATCTAATTTTCGTAGCGCGGCCAAATTTTGTTTGGAAATTTATTATGAGAGAGTGTTACTTTTGGTGACAGTTGACCCCCCACGTTGAGGGTCGAAAAAATTAAAATGCTTATAACTCGCATTCTAACTTTAGTAGCGCGGCCAAATTTTGTTTGGTAATTTATTATGAGACAGTTTTAATTTTTGGTGACAGGAGACCCCCCCCCCACTGTGAGGGTCGAAAAATTTAAAATGCTTATAACACGCGGTCTAACTTTCGTAGCGCGGCCATATTTTGTTTGGTAATTTATTATGAGACAGTGTGAATTTCTGGTGACAGGAGACCCCCCCCCCCCAAGGTGAGGGTCGAAAAATTTAAAATGCTTATAACTCGCGATCTAATTTTCGTAGCGCGTCCAAATTTTGTTTGGTAATTTATTATGAGACAGTGTGAATTTCTGGTGACAGGAGACCCCCCCCCCAAGGTGAGGGTCGAAAAAATTAAAATGCTTATAACTCGCGATCTAATTTTCGTAGCGCGGCCAAATTTTGTTTGGAAATTTATTATGAGAGAGTGTTACTTTTGGTGACAGTTGACCCCCCACGTTGAGGGTCGAAAAAATTAAAATGCTTATAACACGCGGTCTAACTTTCGTAGCGCGGCCATATTTTGTTTGGTAATTTATTATGAGACAGTTTTAATTTTTGGAGACAGGAGAACCCCCCACGGTGAGGGTCGAAAAATTTAAAATGTTTATAACTCGCAATCTAATTTTCGTATCGTGGCCAAATTTTGTTTGGTAATTTATTATGAGAGAGTGTTAATTTTTGGTGACAGGAGGCCCCCCACGGTGAGGGTCGAAAATTTTAAAATGTTTATAACTCGCGATCAATTTTCGTCGCGCGGCCAAATTTTTTTGGTAATTTATTATGAGACAGTGTTAATTGTTGGTGACAGGAGATCCCCACGGTGAGGTTCGGAAAATTTAAAATGCTTATAACTCGCGATCTAATTTTCGTAACGCGGCCAAATTTTGTTTGGTAATTTATTAAGGTATTGCATAGCTTTTATCGCGGGCTTTGAGCGCGGCGAAAGAATCCAGAAATTCCGTAACGAGTAAAAAACCTAACACTCCGGCTACGTCGCTTCAGTTTGGCAGACTTCGGCACGGTATCTTTCGGTAGACTTCGGCAGATATTGACGCGGTATTTTTTAGATATTTCAAGAATATCAAGTCTCAAACTTATGTTTTTTATTTCAGCTACCATAAACGTATAGTTTCAATGATAAAAATTCCTGATTAACCTTCATGTGTTGTAAGATAATAAAAATATTTTAAACGATATTAACTTGTCATTTATTCAGTAAAAGAAAAAAAAAATTTTTGCTATCGGTCATCACGCTCAAAAAGTGTAACTTGAATTAATATCAAAGACAAAAAAAAAAAAAAAAAAAAAAAAAAAAAAAAAAAAACTGCATAAATAAAAAATAAATAAATAATTATAATTGCATAAGTTGATAAAAAATGCTATGCAATAGCTTTACCGCGGCAGTCCCCGAGTGCCACATGTATTTATTTAATTCATTAATTTATGTTACATACACAATAATTTTTATATCTATTTAAACTCCCGTGCAACTATTAGAATAATATAAAACAACAACAGTAAAAATGAACTGATAATATTAAAAAATATGTATTTTTTAATCAAAATAGTAGTCTTTTTAAAAGTTTTATGATTTGTTGTGCGATCAGAAGTATTCGACTGTAGGTACACAAAATTTGAACTCTCTGACTTATATAATTTTTGTGTATGAACTCTGTCACAGACAGACAGAGGACAGAGACGAATAGAGTTTCGTCAGATGAACGAACATCCCCCCACCAAAAAAATGTCGTGCGTCTGTCTGTATTCTGTAAACGCTCTATCTCCAGAAAAAAATATTTTTTCGGACTCTCGAAATATTTGTTCTCATGAAAGGTATCTAAATATTTTCATTTTTTTTTTAATTTTAAGGAGTGGTTGTGAAAGACAATAAAAAGAGATAAACTTTGCTTGAAGAACGACGTCAATCGGATAATTAGTTGCCGAGATATTTGTAATCCTATTTTCCACACTCTTCGATTTTTCATGACCCTGCATTTCATTCAAATTTCTATTCAAATATATATTTTAATTTGAAATGAGACACTTCAACCGACCGACGCAGTTAATAAGTTTATACCGGGTGTGCCAAAAATGACTGATGGATTTTTAAATTCAATAACTTGCAAACGGTGACAGCTATTTAAGTATTTTTGCAGAAGAGTAATGTATTATGTCAGGAGTTTTTTTTAACGTGATTCTTGATTTTAGTTCGAATTTCAAACAATAGATGGCGCTGACGGCGATTGGAGCGTAGTCCACGCCGAAAATGGCGTTCCTCAGGATTGATGCAAAGGAAGGAGATTAAGGATATGGAGTGCGTCTCATTCGCCAGTATAAACTTGCTGTCAGGCCCCGATTCTGAACTCATTCGATATGATTTTAAATGGAATGCGTTGTTGCCATGGAAATAATAGATTCTTCGATAGTGGAATACAGCGTTCAGAAGTAGGCATAAATTTCGTAAGTAGTTTTCGAGTTTGAAGGAGATTTTACATTTATGAAGTTTTATTTTCCCGGATTAAATAACTTTTTGTGGCATGATTTAAAGAATATTTTATGCATCGTATTTTAAAACTACACTGTTAAAAATTTTAAACCTTTGCTGCATCGTCACACCTCCGCTTTTATAGAATACGATTATTTCACCGTATTATGGAGCATTCTCATTGGTCAAAATAGAGATATTCTATAATAGCAGTGGAGTGACGATGCAGCAAAAGTTTCAAACTTTTAACAGTGTACACTGTAAAAAATTTGACTTTTGCTGCATCGTCACCCCACCGCTTTTATAGAAAAGGATTACTTCACCCAATTATGGAGCATTCTCATGGGGTCAAAAGAGAGATATTCTATAAAAGCGAGGAAATGACGATGTAGCAAAAGGGTAAAATTTTTTACAGTGTAATGTCCCGATTCTGAACTCACTCAATATAATTTCAAAGAATGTGTTGTTGCCATTGAAATAACAAATTCTTCCATAGAAAAATACAGTGTTCGGAAATGGGCATAAATATAGGGCAGTTGCAATCAGCTGATTTACTTTTCATTCACCAATCAAATGCTGGCGATTCACCACCGGCCGTACCCATAATCATCTCAGCTACTAATCGCACCTGCCGTTCAATGATTGTTTGACCGACAATTGTCGATTTGTGACGTCTATGAAACTGCCCTATATATTAAGCTTAATTGGAGTATGAAGGCTATTTTAGATTTATGTGTATTTATGGGAATTTTATCGAACCAATTTAGAAATTTAGTTAAAATTTCCAAAATTTTAATTCAGAATAAATTTCCAAACTAAATTATAAAACTCCAAACTTTCCTATTGGAATTTTCAAAAATTTAGTTAAAAGATCTAAATTTTCTTAATATATAACAAAAAATATGAAATTTTTAACAGAAAAAAAAATCTTCTCGTTTGAAAATACGATGCACAAAATATTCTTTAAATCATGCCATAAAAAGTAATTTAATCTGGGAAAATAAAACTTCATAAATGCAAAATCTCCTGCAAACTCGAATACTGCTTGCCAAATTTATAGCCACTTCTGGACGCTGTATTCCACTATCGAAGAATAACAACGCATTCCATTGAAATCATTTCGAATGAGTTCAGAATCGAGCCTGAGAGCAAGATTGCATTAGCGAATGAGACGCACTCCATAGTCTTAATCTCCTTCAATTGCATCAATGCTGAGTGGCGTCAATTTCGGTGTCGACTGAGCACCAATCGCCGTCAGCGCTATCTATTGTTTGAATTCCGAACTAAAATAAAAAATCATGGTTAAAAAAAATCTGACATTACCATAACCCTCCTGCAAAATTTTTTTTATAGCTGTCACCGTTTGCAAACTATTGAATTTTAAAATGCATCAGTCATTTTTGGGACACCCGGTAAGTTAATTAATAAGTTTATCATTTTTGGAGTTATAAGGATGTTTCTTTTACTTTTTGATTATTCCGTCGACCAAAAAATTATTGCAAAATTATTAGATTAAATGCCAATAATGACTATGCTAAATGTCATATTCACTTAACACTAAACATATTTGTGTTTGTATGCCACCAAGTGACTTTTATTTTGACGTTTTAATATTACTTTTATTAATCTTTTACTCTTTTATTTGTTCTTACATTATTTAAAATAAAAAATATGCATTTGTATAATTTACGAATAGATTGGCGATTTATACATTTTGTCGAAATGGGTTGATGTGGGTAATCAGGTAGTATTATTCTCAATTTAGTAACAGAGCATTGCTAGTTGTTAAAAATAGTTAAATATATGTTTTAGTTTTATTTTGCAATTGAAATGCATTTTATTTTCATTTTCATATTTTATATTATTCATATACATAATCTGTAAATGTTACAGTGGCCCCCAACGACTAGTTTTAGTAAAGTATCCTTAACGTTATTTCATCTAGAAAAGTTGCGATTCAATGTGACAATAATTTCAATAAAAATGTGGTTTTTAAAATATTGCTACATAATCTTCCCGGCTGAACATGCACTCAATAGAAAGAAAACTTATTGGTTTACTTTTTAAGATTTAATAGAAAAGAAACTTAACACTTTACTTTTTGAGATTAATAATTATAAGTTTCACACCAGAATAATATCTAAATATGTTAGTGAGTTATTAAAATGTACAGTGTTACTCAAATGCGATGGGACACTTGTGCTTTATAAAAAGAAACTGCAATAAAATAAGTAAACAAACAAGTGCAAAAATTTTTTGGGTGTGTTTCATATTTAAAGTTAGTAACAATCATTACATAACATACATTTTGTCAAAATATTAAAATATTAATTTAGGAAAAATACAATTGTTCAGAACGGAGCAAAAAATGGCTCACATAAGTGATTGGACACTTACTTTTCCATCAAATATTTATCCAAAAATTTTACTTTTTAAAAGGTTTTAATATTTTGTTGGATTTCCTTTTACTTTTAAAACATGATTTAATCTTTTTGGGATGGATTCGACTAATTTTTTTCTGATTTCTGGAGTGATTTTACCCCATTCTTCTTGAAGCACCGATTTTAGTTGTTGTTTCGAAGAAATGGTGTGTTTGGGAATTCTTGATTCCAATTCTTGCCAAATACTCTCTATGGGATTTAAGTCTGGAGATTGTGGTGGTGTTTTTATTATTTTAGGACAGTTATATAGCAGCCAGAGTCTAACGTTCAGAGCAGTGTGCTTGGGGTCATTGTCCTGGTAGAATTTAAAATCGTTATGAAGGTTCAATTTTCGTGCTGAAAATTTCAAATTTTGCTTTAAAATATCAATATACTTGTACTGATCCATTATACTGTCAATAAAAACAAGATTACCAACTCCAGCGGACGACATGCACCCCCATACCATAACTCCTCCTCCACCATGTTTTACTGTTGGTACCAAGTTCTGTTTGCGAAATTGTTCCCTGGGTTTTCTCCACACCAAGATTCTACCGTCAGAACCAAATATATTAAATTTACTCTCATCAGCAAATATAACTTTATTCCAGTAATCAGAATTCTTATTTATGTTGGATTTTGCGAAAGCTAGTCTGAGTTTTCTATTCTTTTCACTTACGAAGAATTTATTTCCCGGCTACTCTACCGTGATATCCAGCAGATCGAATTACCCTTCTAATAGTCTCAGGATTAACAATTATTCCATATAATGCTTGTAAATCAGCAGCAACTTTTGAAGCACTATTTCTTGCATTTTTTTAATATTTCGAACGATAATTCGCTTTATTCCATTGGATAGCTTTGATGGTCGGCCAGGTCTTCTTTTATCCTGAATCATATGATTCTTTTTATATCGTTTAATAATATTGAAAACTGTTGAAGGACTCAAGTTAACTGTTTCAGCAGTTTTTCTAATAGATTTTCCACGTTCAATATGCAAATTAATAACTAATTTTTGAATTTCAGGCGAAGTTTCTTTTCGTTTAACATTCATGGCTACACAGAGCTAAAAACACAAAAATTCCAAAACAAACTGGAGAGAAATACTGCAGACGATTTTATAAATTATTGCCAATTGCTTTTAAGTAAAAATAAAACCCCCAAAAATATTTTATTGCTTATTTCAGACGATTTTTGTTGCATATATAATGGTGTCCCATGAGTGTGATGTGAGCTATTTTTTGCTCCGTTCTAAACGTTTGTATTTTTATTAAATTAATATTTTAATATTTTGACAAAATGTATGTTATGTAATAATCTTTAGTAAATTTAAGTATGAAACACACCCACAAAAAAATGTGTACATGTTTTTTTAAATTTATTTGATTAGTTTCCTTTTGTAAAACACAAGTGTCCCATCACTTATGTGAGACACTGTATGTTTTCTTTTCATTTAAACATAAAGCTATTGGATCAACAGTCTAGCTGGACGCCGATACTTATGTATGGCGTGAGATATAAAACCAAGTTCTGTCGTGTATCATAACCTCTTAACTAATGTGCACATACAACGTTCGGGCAAGACTAATTTGGTTAATTCATCATTATAAGGGACAGGGGACCTTTAAAATCATTTTTTATATTTTTAAAATTGCTCATTAAATATTATTCAAGGGTACATTATATGCATTATAGCATATATTTATCACAAGATAAATGCACACACAAAAAAAAAATATAATAAGATTTTATTTGAATTCTTACGTAATAATATTAATGGAACATGATTTTTCTATTAATGCATGACTTCATGCATTAATAAATCTTAAATATTTTTTCTTTAAATTAAAAAAAATAATAAAAAAAGAAAGAAATAACAAATAAATAAAACATGGTAATATGTTAGTCTTAAGTCAAGATAAAAAAAAAAAAAAAATTTCAGATTTTTCGGGAAAAAAATAATTTATGCATATGTTATATTGCAGTACATGCACACAAATATACTTGAATATAACTTCAGCATCAGGGATATAAATGAAATATTTGATATTAAAATATGTCCTCCATCCCCCCCCCCCTCTCTCTTTTTTTTACTTTAAAGATTTTTTATACAAATTCATTAGCTTTTGATGTTATACCACAAAATGAAAATTTTGTGCGTAATCACAGAAAGAATTATGTTATTATTATTATTATTATTATTATTATTATTATTTAAAAAATATTATAAAAATGTTTTTAATGAATTACTAAAAAGAAAAAAAATTAAAATTAATAAGGATATTTTATCTATTTTCGGATTTTTATAATTTTAACTATTTTTAAACTAAAACCTTTTTACTCCCTTTTAAAGACAAAATGTAAGAGTAATATATGTTTATTTTTTATGTAATACGCTCTTAAATAATTATTTATATTTAAAAAAAAAAAAAAGTGAAATAAATTGTTCACTTATGTTGTTTTTTTTACATTAACAAATTCATTTACATAATTAAGTAAGATTTTGGAAAAGGTATTTAAAAATAGCTTATAACTAAAATTATTATAAATTATTTGTTATTATTAATTTTTTCTCTCTCCATTTTTCTTTTATTAAAGATAAATTTAAAACATCACAATGAAAAATAAAATTCTAGGGGTTTCTTTTCAAATAAACTTTTTTTGTTCCTTAACAAGGTTAAAAAATAATGAATAAAATAAAGTGCTTCTTCGAATTCTTAAATAGTAAAAATGAATAATTAAAAATGAATTTATCCGTGACTAGCCGTAAATGTTTTAATTTACTGCATGACATCATGAATTAGTAAATCTGAAATAAATTTCTTCTAAGTTAAAGAATTTAAAATAAATAACAATAAATTAAACATACTAATATTAATAGTGGGTAGTCCTAAGTCAAGATGCAAACTATAACTTCTATATTAAAGCATACGATTAAATATTTAGTATTAAAATGCATCACCCCTCTCTCTTTTTTAAAATTAATTTATTTAAAAAAGTTTTATTTTAAATTTACTTGCTTATGATGTCATATCATAAAATGAAAATGTTATGGATAGTTATAGATAGAATACATTATAACTAGAATTATTATTTTTTTTTTCAGAATATAGTGAACAATGTTTTCAATTCCTTGAAGCAAAGGGAAGTTTAAAATTAATTTAACCCCTTAACGCGCAGTGTTGCCGGGTCGGCAACACCTAAAGTTCCCCCTGTTTAGAGACACAAAAACTCCGTGAATATTTTAAAAACTACTCTAATGGCTACTTTAAATCTTTCTTATGAGTTCTAGATGGCAGCACCACAGAGATCAAACTCTACTGTTTTTAAATAATAGGTAAAATGTTTTACTGTAATACGTGCTTCACAGCAATGCCCTTCTCACTGCGCTTATCAATGCTTTACTTATGGGAGGTTACCGCTTCGGCAACAGCTGTATAATTAAAATGGTTAGTGCAATCTTTACAAAACAATACCTGTGTACTAATCTAGGCCTAAAGAGATTGCCTAATTTTTTTTTCTTTACATTCCAATTTTAAAGAGTAGTGCGTCGGAAAGGGTTAACCCCTTGGGGACGAGCGACACGTATACGTGCCGCAAAACGGCTTAACCCTTTCAGGGGCAAGGTATTTCTGCTCCGAAAATGTTCAAATAATTGATTCACACCACAATTTAAGAACAGACTTATTTGAAAATAATCAAGAGCTGTTTTTCGCGCATACTATAAAATCGAAATTGTACTAAAATTTTACTGGTGCCAGTTCGAAATTGGAACAGTAATATTAAGTGTTTGCAGACTGCAAACACCGCCCCTGAAAGGGTTAAGAATCCTTGTTTATTCCCACCAGTAAAAGTATACGATAAAATTTGCCTTATTCAATGAGAACATTTGCTTGATTCAAGAAAGGACAAATTTCTGTTTTTTAAAACCGGTGACAAAACATTAAAAATTTCGTAAAAAGCTCCCGTCACGAAGGGGTTAAAGAACCCTGCATGACATATTTTTAAAGGACTCGTCAGTAGTGGCGTTCGCTTATTAGTGTGGGAGGAGCTTCAGTTTGTTTATCCCTAAACGTTGTGCGATTTAGCGTTGACCTTATTGTAGAGCTTAGTGTTTAGGACCATGCAGACATTTTATAAATTTACGTGGCATTAAAGAATATGCAATTAATGGGGATCCGAGAGTGAGAGTCAATAAAAATTATCCAAATTCAAGCATTTTTTTTTTTTTTTTTTTTTTTTTACATTTTAGGCGGAAAATTGTTAACTCCTTTCTGATAATTTCAACAGAAACGTAAATAAACAAGTCGGAACTTGCACGTCAGATATAATAAATGAGATGCGTTCGTACTACAACGAAGTTTTTTAAATATGCCGATCTTGGTGTAATAGTATAATAGTACTTTGGATACTGTATAAGTATCAAGTACTGTATAAGTATATTCCACATTATAAAATGAAAGTTCAAAATTTCAAGGCAAGAGTGTATGTCAAAAAGTTAAACAATTAACGATAAACAATTAAAAAACTATAAACAAGATACAGGCAAGAAAAAACAGTCTGTTCTTCTTCAGAGGGAGGACAGACGAGACTTAACCCCACCCCCCTCTATAAAAATAGAAATGTTTCAGGTTTCTGAACACCCACCAAACCTGCATTCAAAAATAATGTATAACAACAAAAAAAATATAAAATATATACGAAATTTTTAATAAACCAGGCAAACGAAAAACAATTGATGAACAAGAAAACAAAATACTGAAACATAACCAATAATATAAAAAATATAAAAAGTAAAATAACCTTTACTATGCAAAAATCTCTGCAATAACTTATAAACTATTTTTAAAATGAATGCAGCATTTGGTAAGCCTCCTCCCTTACCTAAAATTATAAGTAAAAATATTTCTGTATAAGTATAAATATTACTTATAAGTATTACTGTATAAGTATAAATATTTTGTGTGTCCCTGTAAATACTGTCTATTTTCTATTATGCAGGAAGTAATTTTTAGTAAAATTCAACAATGTATATCAGTTTAATAAAACATGAAATAGTTTAATATAATTAAAACGCGCCCCAAACAATATTTCCTCCTATACCATTGTGTAATGGAATACATTTGTGGGGTTCTTTAAGTTAATTAAAAATATTCTTTGCACCACTGATTGTACAGGATGTATATTTCAATGTATACTTCATAGATGCATAGCAATTTTATTATGTTGGAAAGAGTATAACATCCTTAAAATGCACTTGAAGCTATTTTTTCATAAAATTTGAAATGACTTGACAAAATTATACAACAACTAATTTATATAATTAAATATATTTTAAAATTCAAACGATTTGGTTGGCTAGTTTTTGCGTTGTTATATGCGGACGAACAGACGGACAGATGGACTGAACGTCGATTATTGGTGCTACGTATTTGTATAATAACGAATGAACCTAAAAATACCGGCTAAATTGTTTATCTAAAATAACTGCGGTGGAATATTTGCATTCTTCGGACCATAACAGCACTGCCACTTTTAAATATTTCTGTATATATATATTTTTTACTATTAATTATTTAAAAAAAAGTAATTTTTTTTTAATTCTAGAAAAAGTGTACG
The DNA here is from genome assembly GCA_964019185.1 of Maratus speculifer. NCBI lineage: Eukaryota > Metazoa > Arthropoda > Arachnida > Araneae > Salticidae > Maratus > Maratus speculifer. Next base: position 146,377 of record CAXHSM010001534.1, read on the forward strand.
GCAAATATTTCTTTTGAAAAGGTACAACGAATAAAATTAAATAAAAGCCGCCAATAGCTGGAATTTCTATTCAAAATTAAATTCGTAGCCGAAGGATTAATCGATTGTTTGTTTGTTTGTTTGTATTTATGTCGGCCAATTATCTACACTGTGGGATATAGGCCCTAAGGGGTGGGATGCCCTCCGTCCCGTATTTAAGCAAGGAAATCCAAGGTTCGAAGAAAACCACGGAAAACTTCGAACGATTAGGCCGACGGTCGCGATTGGGTTCGAACCCAACACCTACCATCTACCAGTTTGGAGGTCAGAACCTCTCGGCCACGATTAATCGATTGAATTACTCGAATTAATCCCCTTCGTATTATGATAATAACAACTTCGGGACGAGCGAGCGTCTCCTACGGAATTTTTAATCTTTATCACCAGTATTTAATAAATGAAATTCTTGCCAAATTGTATAAGAAAAATGCGAGGATTAATTAAAACAATATTTACAATAAAATATTATTGGTGGGAATAATCGAGGATTCTGAGCACCTTACGCATCACGTATACCGGTCGCTTGTCCCTAAGGTGTTAACGAACGTGATAAAGATGAAATTTTGAATCATAAACGTTGTTTCTTTGATCATATCTTGCCTAAAAAATTTGACTCAATTAGCAAGTATTAAATGCGTAAATATTTTGCATTTTAATAAGATAATTTAATAGTAGGAAAAAAAAAAATCTGGGTCGATTTCAATAGTTCCCAAAATTTTTATTTCCTAAGACAAGATTTTTTCAAAACAAAATCTTTCGTAATTTTTTAAAGACATTTAATTTAATCTGGGTATAGTCGGAGGAGTTCAGAACCCTGTCCTCAACCACCCGAATACGTGTTGCCATACGTATATATGTGGACAAGAGTGTCGTTATTTGTATAAAAAGAAAAGAAATGAAAAAGGCATAGAAATTTAATTACACAAGAAAAAAAGAAAATCTGTGTTGTTACATTACAAATAATCATTACAGTAATACTGAGCAACCTGTCAGAATCATCATTACCAACAATCTCTTAATAATTAAATTTCAGCGAACTTCCCAGAATAGTTATGTACTTAATGCTGCCTAGGCATGAGTATAACGATGCCAATAGATTGAACATAAGCTAAAAATAATATTCTCGTCTAGAACATCCAGAACTTGCGCCCAAAATGTTTTGATAATCCATTTTACATTCTATAAATAAATATGTCTACACATGCAAATTTTATTATCGAATAAATAATTCACAAAAAAATGAAAAATAAAATTTTAGCTACATTTTGTATTATTTTTGTTTTCGGGCGCAAGGCGCTCTGTGGTAGAGGTCTGCACGGGCCCTGGCCTGGCCCGTGGCCCGTACCCGGCCCGGCGGAATCGTTTCGAATTTTCTCACGGGCCGGCAGATTTATAATAGTTTTTTCAACGGGCCGGGCCGACAAACAACTTAAACGGGCCGGGACGGGCCGGCAAAAAAATTGAACGGGCCAGACGGGCCGGGCTGATAAAAAAAATTTTCGGGCCTGCCGGCCCGTTCTGAAGATTTAAGCACGAACGATAATATATGAGCTATTTTCAACAAAAATGGTTTTAACGAGAATAAGTATAAATGTGGCCAGCCACTAGTTTGACAGCATCAATATAAAAATTGCACAGTGTATCGGCATCGGAGAATTACATTATGTGTAACCCGTTTTAATATTTTTTTAGCTGATTCATGCCGATCCGAGATCACACTTGCACTATTTTTCTACATATAGACTGGCCGGACCGGTACTAGACTTAATTATTGACAGAAAACATTATTTGTAAAATTATTAACAGCGATAAAGAACTTATGTTAGCTTAGTCTTCGGATATATACTTCTTGATGATTTTTAATTTCTCAATAATGCGAAAGTTTGACACATTTTCTGATTAATTTTAAATTGTAAAAGTATAAAAGTGATAAGCCTAACTATTGAAGGGATTTGGAATCGAATAGCGTTTTTCATTTTTGGTAAATAAAATACTTGTATAACCTTGTTGAGTTATAATAGTTTCTCAAATGATTGCAGATTTTTCTCCCTTCCCTTGCTATTGCTTCCGGAAATTCTATTCAAAACGCTAATTATCAGAGTATTTTATTTGTTTGCAGTATTCTTAAATTGCTTGTATCAAAAAATGAATAACGCCATTCGATTATACAGGGTGATTCAGCTCGTCGGTGACAAACTTTAAGGATCGATAGAGCACACCTAGACGAACATTTTTGAATAGGGAATGTAGGGTCCCTGACGCGATGGTAAGGCGCTAGGCGCTTTCGAAAATTTGGGTGCCGAAATTCGAAACGTCATAAAAACTAGGGAAATGGTTAGATTTTCTTGCTTGTTGCGTCGAAATGATTCTGTTTGTTTAGACTTTCTTCAGTACCAATTTGATAAGCGTATCTCTTATAACATGGATAGGGGGCGCTGCAGACTTTGGAGAGCTAGACAACAACTTTAAGCCCGTTATTTTGATAATTTAACACATGCTCGCCAAAGTTTATACTCTAACTTAAAGTTTGAACCCAAAAGTAGAGCCCTGCAAAAAGCGTAAGAGCCGGAATAAAATGTCAAAGTACAGGGTGGTCGAAACTCGAAGGCTCCTAAGAGATAAACAAACAGATTTCTTGACTTATGGCATGCATTTTCATGATTCTGTTTGCTGGGGCTCTCTGAAACTCAGTTGAACGGTACAAAAAGAAACATCGATAGGGGGCGCTTTGGGCAAAAAACATAATTCGTTGACATTTCGGACGCTAACTGGAAACGGGGCGCTACGATCAGTTAGAAACAAAACAAGAGAGTAATTTACTTATCATAAGAAGCTATTAAAACTGCAGTTTTTTTTTTTTTTTTAACAAACATAGCTGGTTTCAATCATGCACAATGCGCGCAATAAAATTTACATAAGGTGCTTTTTGCTGATTTATGCAAAAGATATCGTACCATATCGATATGCAAAAGATACGTAATGCGTAGACGACAACGCGAGATGACGTAGTTGTATGCGCAGACACGTCTTTTGAACGTGCGGTACCTACTTAAGCTTCGGGTTACTTGTCTGCAGATCGGTAGTAGGATGGAACGGTACACAAACTCTGAATTGGCTGACATGCATTTGGCGTATGGCGCTGCTGGTTGTAATGGACGAGCCGCTCAGCGGTTGTACGCCGAGCGTTACCCCAACAGGCAAATCCCCTGCCATGCCTTCTTCGCTCGAGTACACCAGAGATTGTCCACAACGGGATCTTTCGACGGAGGCAGGCCTGAACGGGAGCGATCAGTGAGCACCCCCGACAACGAAGAGGCTGTGCTTAACCTGGTTGAGGACAACCCAGGTCTTAGCACGAGAGATATCGCCAGACATGTTGGCATTTCGCAAGCAACTGCGTGGCGCATCTTACGTTCCCGGAATCTGCACCTTTACCACATCCAGCGGGTGCAGTTGCTCAGAGAGCAGGATTTTGGCACTCGAGTGGAATTCTCAAGATGGTACTTGGCGATGAGATCCAGGGATCCCCGTTTTGTAAACAGCATTTTGTTTACGGACGAGTCCACCTGCAGCCGGGAGGGAATGTGGAACGCCCACAACAGTCATGTGTGGTGTGATGAAAATCCACATGAAACCAGAAGCCGAGCAGCCCAGGAGCGTTTCTCAGTAAATGTGTGGGCCGGCATTCTGGGGGATTGCCTCATTCGCCCTTATTTGTTACCTGAACGGCTGACAGGTGGAAATTACCTGATTTTCCTGGATCAAGTGCTGCCGCAGCTTCTGGGGGAGGTGCACGTACCCGAAGGTTCGCGTCGCCAGATGTGGTTCCAGCACGATGGAGCTCCGGCCCATTACACGAACGACGTGCGTCTCCATCTAAACGCAAGGTATGGCCAGCGGTGGATCGGGCGTGGGGGTCCAGTTCACTGGCCTGCCCGATCACCAGACCTCACCTGCTTGGATTTCTTCCTTTGGGGTTACCTGAAGGCCGAGGTATACCATACACCTGTCAGCAGTGCTGAAGAACTTGTGGCGCGCATTGTGGCAGCTGCAGGGCAGATCAGAGATACTCCTGGCATTGTTGGAAACACACACTCCTCAATGCGACGGAGGTGCGAAGCTTGCATCATGGCCCAAGGTCGAAATTTCGAGCATCTTCTGTAGTGTTTTTTTTTGTAAATAAATTTCCAGTATCATTGATGTTTTTGGTCTAAATTTATTCAAAAGTGTTGAGCAGAGGTAGAAAATGTGTTTTCATTATTACTAACTGATCGTAGCGCCCCGTTTCCAGTTAGCGTCCGAAATGTCAACGAATTATGTTTTTTGCCCAAAGCGCCCCCTATCGATGTTTCTTTTTGTACCGTTCAACTGAGTTTCAGAGAGCCCCAGCAAACAGAATCATGAAAATGCATGCCATAAGTCAAGAAATCTGTTTGTTTATCTCTTAGGAGCCTTCGAGTTTCGACCACCCTGTACTTTGACATTTTATTCCGGCTCTTACGCTTTTTGCAGGGCTCTACTTTTGGGTTCAAACTTTAAGTTAGAGTATAAACTTTGGCGAGCATGTGTTAAATTATCAAAATAACGGGCTTAAAGTTGTTGTCTAGCTCTCCAAAGTCTGCAGCGCCCCCTATCCATGTTTTAAGAGATACGCTTATCAAATTGGTACTGAAGAAAGTCTAAACAAACAGAATCATTTCGACGCAACAAGCAAAAAAATCTAACCATTTCCCTAGTTTTTATGACGTTTCGAATTTCGGCACCCAAATTTTCGAAAGCGCCTAGCGCCTTACCATCGCGTCAGGGACCCTACATTCCCTATTCAAAAATGTTCGTCTAGGTGTGCTCTATCGATCCTTAAAGTTTGTCACCGACGAGCTGAATCACCCTGTATAGTTTCTGAATAAAGATATCTGCTAATCTTATGCGTTTCTGAGGGAAAAAAATGAATTTAGAAATGTATCAGAAAGGAGTTTCTTTGAATTTAAGAATGAATTTAGATTTGAAATCTATAATAAAATGATATAGAAATATATTTATAAATCTTCTTTTATTAAACAGCTTCAAAATTAACCATGTTTTTAGCTTTCTTTCTTTTTTCTTTTATTCTAAGCCATATTAATTTTTTAATGAATCTTTATTCGAATGTTGAAAGCCTAAGAATCTAAGTAATCATTAATGTTGTTAATGTGTATTTGCTTTAAAATATACTGTAAAATCATTCCATAGATATGTATGCAGTATTCTTTAAAGGAATCTTAGTTATATGATAAAAATCTGAATTTTTTAGAAATCGTAGAAATTGTAACGGGCCAAAACGAGCCGGGCCTGTTTTCGCTGATTTTTGTACGGGCCGGGCCGGGCCGGGCCGGGCCGGGCCTGGAAATTCCGGCCCGTGCAGATCTCTACTCTGTGGCCTCACATGTCGCACTCTTTTAAAGTCGGTTCTGTTTGTTATCGTTCAAATAAAAACTACTATCATAGAAAAAAAATATTCAACTCAAGCCAAGAAAATTTTAAAGTAAAATAATATTTGTTAATTAGATGCGTTTTCTTTCATCGTTATCAGTGATGCAATTCGATTAAAATACTGGGTGAATGCTGTAAGGTACTCCTCAGTCTATTACACAAAATAAAAGAGATATAATGAATCGAGAAAAATATACTTCAGAAATTCTCACGAAAGAATAAACTTAAGGGTGTATTTTGATTCAAACTGCTTATTTTCCGATTTATTTTTGAATATCATTTTTGCTCTCAAATACACCAAACTTTCAAAATCTCTTATTTGGAAAGTACACAAGGTGCCTTGATAGTCGATTCTTTGATAAATGCAGAAAATATTGCAGAAAAAGCAATCAAAAACGGCATTTCGAACCAATTTTTCTCAAGCGGGAGATTTGGGAACGAAAAAAAGGGTCATACTGATAAGATAATTGTTTATAACTCAAATTCTGTTGAATTGAGCGTAAAAAGACATCACACGGCACCTCATACGTCCCTTCAAGAATCCCCTCAGCAAGTTTCATGTTTCTACTTTTCAAAATGTGTCTGAAATTGTATAGGAAAATTTCGAGCTGTTGTAGGTGGAAAAGCGTTTTTTTCGAATACAACCTTAAGAAAATAAAAGAGTATATATAACCTTCCTTGTATATAACTATGTCTGTTCAGGTCTCAAATCAAAACGGGCAACTTTACGACATAAACTTTATTTTTTTTTCTTCTGAAATGCACGAAACAAGCAGATGTTGCTGTTCAAACAAGCGTCTGGGGAGAGAACGGCTTCTAATGGTAGAACTTTGAAAAAATTCTCCTTCCTTTTCAGCCGGGAAGAAAAAGGGAAAATCGCTGCTAGCTTCCATCAACCTTATGTAGCCCTTTTCGGCTGCATTTTTGCCGATCCCACCGACTCTAACATAGGGAAGTAAAAACGGGCTTCTGATTGGTCTAATTATTTAAAGAGCACTTTGCTTTAGTTCATTTTTGAGTTTACGTTTATTTAATCATCAATTTCTGTTTGAAAACCTTCTCAAAGATATATTTTTCTTCTGATTTTATATTTTTATTTAGAAATAAAGAAATAGATAATTTGGAATACTTAATTAAAGAAGTTAATCACCATGTTTCTCGATTGTTCTGTATTACTTTTAGAAAATAATAAGAATACAAGTGCCATTTCTTCTTACTATTATTTTAACATGATATGCACATATATGCACAATCAGAACAATTTATTTACAAACAATAATTGCTTTTTTATTTTGCCGCGTCAATTACGCGATATTTACAAACTCAATTGTTCTACATTACTTTTTTTTTTAAATTTCCGTTTCTTCTTATTATTTTAACATTATGTACCCATATATGCTTTCAATGCGTACATTCTAATTCAAAATGATTTATTTGCAAATAACATTTTTTATTTTTTAATATTCAACCAATCAGATGCCAGTATGGGGTCAGCAAAAATGCTTTTCTCTTGCGTTTGTTATTCGAATGTGGGAATAATCAAAATTATAAATAAACAACAATAAATGTTATAATTTATAATTTGAATAAAGGAATGAATTTGCAAAAAATAAAAAGGTTTTCAGCAGGAAATAATTTTTTTAAATTTAAATGAACTATACTATCATTTATCTAAAAACTATTTGTTAAATAAATTTGAAAAAAAAAAAAAAAAGGTAGTTTTATAGGATTTTATGTACATGTCATTTCCTTGTATATGACATATGCACCCTAATTTTTAACACAGTAGAGTACCACTAATCGGCAGACCTGCAGTTTGAGTTGTATAAATGAATGTAAAAAATAATTTCTCAGTGGCGACAAATTTTAAAGTTTGTTTTGTTTAATTTTAATCATGTTACACATGTAACATTCAGAAATTAAATTTGCTTTTATAATTTAAAGTAATGATACGGATAAATATAAAACTATTTCACTTATTTCATAAATTCAAAAGAGTGCATTAATATATATATATATATATTTGCTCTTAATATAAACATTTGTGTGGTTATTAGATTTGTTATTCAAACAATACCATCTAAAATAATTACAATTGCAGAACTGATGATTAAACAGTGCTTATACATAAGCCAAGTAATTAATTCCATAATCGATATTAACAAGTATAAATGTCAATAAATTCACATTTAAAACTTAATTTCTAAATGCAATTACATTTCTAAACACAACATTTATTTTTTAGCAGCTAATTATAAAAAACTGAAAGATACATTTTTTTTTTTTTTTTTTTTTGTTTTAATATGAATAACTATATGACATATTTAAAAATACAAAATAAAATAAAATAAATAATTTATATTTTATTATTCTTACATTTTAATATGTTTTTGTAACAGACATACAAAATAAGTAGATTTGTCAATTTTTCTAAATAATATATTTGTTTGACTATAAACCTAAATCATATTTACTTATATTTGAAAGCTATCTATGTCTGTTCATGAAACATACTGATTTTTCCCCCCTCAGAGGACACCTCTTCCTTTGAAAATTTTCAACATTAATCTTTGATATGAGCTGTATCGGCTCAAACATGTTATATACTCTTTATTTATTGTTTTGAATTTCACTTTCTATTACTATCAGTCTCAACTGACTCAAGACCAGGGTTCGTTGATTTAAATCGGCTTGATTTTAATCATGATTTAAATCACGATTTAAATCAACTGATTTTTAAAAAAAAATCATTGATTTAAATCAGTTTTTCTTTTATGTTATTTTTTAATAAATTTCAGATGAAACAAACATAATAATGTGCTTTAATATAATTTAGTTTTATACACCATATATAATCAAACAACTTTCAGAAAGATAAAGCTTAAGCTTAGTAAAAAAGTAAAATAAATGTAAAGTTTAGAAAAAAAATGCTTTCAAATTTCATTTGAATCAAATTATAAAATAATCTTGCAACGGTAAAGAAATCTAAACAGAAATATACTAAATATTTAAATATTTACTCATTAGTATTTAGAAAAACTTTTGCAAGTTGAGGTAAAATAAAATTGTATGACTTTATGTTCTGTACTTTGGTGAAGCCTGCTATATAAGGATTTGAGCAAAATCTGAATCAGCAATTGATTTATTTATTTAATTTAATATAATTGATCTCAGACCTTTAGAATGGTGGAAGGTATTTTTGGTTATCAAAAAAGCTCATACTAAAAAGAAAATTAATGATCAACTAGCTTTTTACTGCAATAGATTTATCTGCTTCAATCGAACAAATGTTTTTTGCCTTTGGTTTGATACTTTCAGAAATTAGAAATCAACAGATAAAACTGTCAAACCGCTGCCATCGAAATGCTCAAGGCCAGAGGACACAAACTGTGAGGTATTCACTAATTGACTTACTTCTCAATTATGTTGGAATTCACACTAGAAAATTTTGAATAACAATTTACTTTTATTTTATTTGTGGAATATCAATCATCGTATAAAACACTGAACATACTGATTAACTTATGATTAATTACTTCTTAAACTTAAACATACACATGAGAATTTGGAATCCCCTAATTAAAAAATATCCAGATGCGGCAACACTGTAGCATTCCTTCTCTGGCTGAATTTTTAATTAGGGATTCCAAGTTCTTATTAGTGAGTTTAAATAGTGTTTTATAAGATGATAAATATTCCACAAGTAAAATAAAATTGCTATTCAAAATTTTCTTGTGTAAATTCCAACACTACTGAAAAGTCAGTCGATTAGTGATGACATCTCAATTTGTGTCCTCTGGCCTTAAGTATTTTGATGGCAGCAATTGAACTCATTTTTCTCACTCATCACACTTTAAAAAAAAGTTAAAAACTTCCAATTTTGTTTAAATTTTTTATGTGTTGCAGATGTTTTTTATTTTAATTAAAATATTGAAGGTTGAATTAATTTTTGACATCTGATTTGCAGTTTTTCATGCATTTTGTGTAATCAAAATTTTTCATAGCCTAAAATTTTACCTTGAAATAATATGAATCATTTATGTAAATTGTGTAATATTAGTAATAGATAATACTTATAATATGCATGTCTATGTATGTAAACTTTATATTATTTAAATTAAACAAAAAGTCATAAAATAATAATAATGTGTGGCAATTTTTAAAAAAATTAAAAAAATCTGATTTAAATAAAAAAAATCCGATTTAAATAAAAAAAATCCGATTGTTTTGATTTTTATTAAAAAAAAATCAAAAAAATCACGAACCCTGCTCAAGACGTGAAAGCAAATTATAAATAAATGCATGCGCATAAGACTAAAGTTCGAATACTCTTTTCACATACTCTTTAAAAGCTAAAAACTTAACCGTAATAGTTTTTTTTTTCTTTTTTTAAATTTGAAATCACAGAAATGATTGGAATAATCTTTGAAAAACTTCACGTATGATAGAAAATGATTTATAAAAACCATTATAAAAGATAAGATAAATCAAAATATGCACATCTAAACCTTTTTTTTTTTTTTTTTTTTTTTTTTAATAAGACGAAAATCTTATAATTAGATAATCGTTTTGTATCACCTATGAATTTATTACATTTTATTTTATATGAAAATAAAAAGTTAGTTCTGAGATATTCATACGTATAATAATTAAATAATTATGAATATTTATGTATGCATTAATTAATTATGTTATCTCATATCTACTCCAGAAAACTATTTAAGAATATATTAAAAATACAATATAAAATACTGAAATCGAATCTCCTTAACTAAAAATTTTGACATAAGCTTATAAGGAAAAAAAAGGGGGGGGGGTGAATAAGATAATAATGCTAATGTTGGTGTTAATCTTAATAAAATATTAAATATTTAGGACAACTGGCTAATTTAACAAAGGATAAATGAACGCACAGAAAGATAAATCATTTATTTATAAAACTTTATAAAAAAAATTACACTGTAACAATAAAATTTCTGATGGGATAAAAAGGAAAAAAATTCAGTATCCCGTAGATAATGGTACATTTCGAATATTGTTTTATGTAATTCTTATTGTCAAATAATGATATTATATATAAATATAATGTATTTACTTTTTATTTTAAATATGGTAATAAACGATTATATAATACATATAAAATAAAATATTATGATATTAAAATATGCAGCATAAAAATAATTGTTTACAGATTTATATAACATAAGATTTTTATATAAGTAGCAACGAGTATTACAATCGTTTATTTTATTAATAGTATTTGTTTCTTTGGTACTACTCTGTCGACCAATTTCGCCAAATTATACAAATCGCCAAACTAATAGCCAAATTATACATATTGACATAATTTTTATTTTAAATAACGAAAAAACAAATAATTAGTAGGATATTAATAAAAATACAAATAAAAAGTCGAAATAAAATTCGCTTAATGACATTTTAAACGCGTGAATCGTATCTAATGTCATTGAATGTGACATTCACGATCATCCATTATTGGCATTTAATCTTATAGATTAGCGATAATTTTTTGGTCGACGGGATAGCCTAGTAGTACCGTTTCTTTTTGAAACTAAGGCATTTATTTTATTTTTTAAATCCAATTTTTTCTGAAAAACAAACTATAAAATTCAACATTCTGCATTGTTTATTTTAATGTTCCCATAACCAAATAATAAATGAAAGCGAAAAGGGAAATCTACACAAGATTGAGGGAAGAACGCAGTAATGTTTTCTTCCTTCTCCCCTGAAGAAACGGAAGGAGAATTTTTTCTAAGTAGGGAACTGCAAGAAGTGTAAGTCACCGATTTTGACGAAAGTGGTATCATTGGAAAGATCTCATCGAGAGCAGTAAAAACTCAACGGAACTACCCGTCGCAAATGAGCCATTTTCAAGATATCCTCAATTTATGTCACGTAATTAGTGCATACTTAATGGGGGACCGCAAAATATTTTAGTCTCGATTTTAACGAAAGAGGTATCGTTAAAAATATATCATGAGGGAGAAAAAACTCAATAGAATCACCCGTCAGAAATGAGCCGTTTTCGAGATATCCGATAATTTATGCCACATAGCTAGTGCGTAATGTTCTAGTGCACAATTAATCGGGGAGCGCAAAAAATTGTTTTCCCGATTTTGATGAAAATGGTGTTGTTGCAAAGACATCATTATGAGAAGTAAAAAATCCAATGGAAATAACCATCTGAAATGAGCCGTTTTCGAAATATCCAACAATTTATGTCATTTAACGCAGTTTCCCAGCAGTGTGCATTAGCAATGTGACACAAATTGTCAGATATCTCGAAAACGTCTCATTTCCGACGGGTGATTCCATTTTGTTTTTTAATCCTCACGATGATATCTTTTCAACGATACCACTTTCGTTAAAATCGAGAATAAAATTTTTACGGTCCCCCATTAAGTGTGCTCAGCTGCGTGACATAAATTGTCGGCTATCTCGAAAACGGCTCATTTGCGACGGGTAGTTCCATTGCGTTTTTTACTGCATTCGATGAGATCTTTCCAATGATACCACTTTCGTCAAAATCGGTGACTTACACTTCTTGTAGTTCCCTAGTAAGTTCTACCATTAGAAGCCGTTCTCTCCCCAGCAGTGGCGCAGCCATGGGGGTGGTTTTAGGGTTAAAACCCCTCCCAGAGCTAAGAAAGATCGCTGTAATTGCCGGCTATATGAATCAAAACCAAACTTAATATTTAAATGTTTTGGTGTATTTCGAAATCCGATTCTTTATTGGATCAGATTTCATTTAATAAAGTGATTCAATTAAAGGCGAAAATTCTACTTAAAACTGTGAAAGTGCATATTACATGCATTAGTTAAGTAAAAATTGGTTATTTGAACTAAATCACTTTTCTGAGACATATGCTAAAAGAATTGTGATTTCTTGCCACACAGATGCTCTGTGAGTTAACTATTCGACAGTGAATATTCTAATTAGTACTATTCTATTAACCGGCGATTCAAATAACCGGCAATCACCTTTATTAGAAATTCAACCCCCCCCCCCCCCCCTAGAACCAAATTCTGGCTGCGCCACTGCTTCCCAGACGTTTGTGCTGTTCAGAAATTAACAAATTAAAATGTTTCCCTTTTTTTTCACAACAGGGTTCACACTCTCCTTATATTTTTTAAGGACTCTGGCACCACTATTAAAATTAAGAAAAATTACATTTAAAATTTAAACTATAGAATTTGCTACTACCCCCTTTATTCAAAGATTTTATAATAATTTGCTGCTGTGAAATTCTTTGAAAATACCCTTAAATTTTAGTGGTAAAACTGTGCAAACTCTGTCACAATATAGATTTTTTTTTTTTTTTTTTTTTTTTTTTTAGAAAGTCATCAATTTGACTTTATTTGTAGATTTTTTTTATTCTAATTTCCATCCATCCTTTTTTTATTCCTTTTTGAATTGACTTTTCGCACAATAGAAGAATAACAAATGTGTGACAAAGGTGACAAATGTGTTTTACACGCGATCAAATTCGCTTACAATTCAATAGGCAATTTATTGATAAAAAAATGGAAAACACAGTTCGATTATAAATTGCTTCCATAATCAGGATTTCCGATTTTATGTCTTTATGTAAAAAAATTAAATTTGTATAAATGCCATAACGATTTACGCTTGTTGAGTAGAGAAGTTGAAAATGACCTTAAATTAAATTTGTTATTTGACAGATGATTTAAGAGCACACACTAGTCACGCGGTAAAAGCCGAGCGCTAATGTAAAGTCTATGGGGGCGTTCTTTTCGAATATCTCGCTCAAATTTTAATATTTTTGCATGATGTTTTTGCACAAGATAGCTGAGGGCGATCCACAACCGGCCTAGTTTTACCTTTTCGATTTTGCTTATATATTTTTTATATTACGATAGTATCAATTTCAGAACCGGTTTAAACCGGTTCCGAAAGTTTAAGTAATTGTTTAAAGAAAATCTGAAACGAAAACTAAAAAAGTAAAAACTAGGCCGGTTGTGGATCGTCCTCAGCTATCTTGTGCAAAAAAATCATTTAAAAATATTAAAATTTCAGCGAGATATTCGAAAAGAACGCCCCCATAGACTTTACATTAGCGCTCGGCTTTTACCGCGTGACTAGTGTGTGCTCTTAATTAAACAATTTTAAAATACAGTAAATCTTGTGAAAACGGAATTACGATAAAAAGGTGCAAATTCCGCGGATCGGACAAGAAAAAAATCGCGAATTTTGTCGATCGGACGCGAAAAATCTCAGATTTCGTTTATCGGGCAAAATAAAATGTCTAAATTTTTTTATGATGCTTGAAAAAATTGCAAATTTTGTTCATAGGTTGCGGAAAAGTCACCTGTTTTGTCTGTTTACCAAGCGAAAAAAACGCGAATTTCGTTGACCGGATGCGGGAAAATCGAAAATATCATCAAAAGGACATTGGAAAATCTCGAGTATTTTCTATCGGCCTTCAAAAAATCTCAAATTTTGTCTGAATGTCTCAGAAAAATCGCAAATTTTGTCGATCGAGCACAAAAAAAATCACGAAATTTGTCGATTTGGAACGAAAAAGTAGGAAATTTCGTTAATTGGGCACGAAAAAACCGCAATTTTGTCGATTATGAATGAAAAAATCGCGAATTTCAATTTCATATAAAAAGCAAAAAATTGCCAATTTCGTGAATCGGGAAAGAAATTATCGCGAATGTAGTCGATTATCTTCGTAAAAAGCGCGATTCGGGCGATTGGGAACGAAAAACTCGCGAATTTGGTCGATTCGGAACGAAAAAATCGCAAATTTCGTTGATAGCGCAAGGAAAAATCTCAGATTTTGTCGATGATGCGCGGAAAAATCGAAACTTTTTTTGAGCGGCTGTAGAACAATAGTGAGTTTTACAGTTTATCGCGAGGAAAAAAAAGTCATAGATTTCACCAATTTACGGCGGGGAAAAAATGCAGATTTCATCACTCAGTTAAAAATCGCGAATTTTAGTGTTCGGTGCGGAAAAATGCGTATTTCATGGATCAAGAACGGAAAAAGGCGCGAATCTCGTCTATTGGGTACGGAAAAATCCCGAATATGGTCGATCGCTTTCGTAAAAAGCGCATATTTAATCGACCGAGAACAAAAAAAATCGCTTATTTTATTTATAGGGCAAAAAAAAGCGCGAATTTTGTCGATCGGGAACGAAAAAGTCGCAAATATGGTCGATCAGTTTCGTAAAAAGATTGGGTAAATGAATACTATAAAATTAAGAGTCATCCAGGTTTGTGAGGAATGAATTTTGTTTGTATTTTATAGTTAAGTATATAAATACAATATAGAAAACCTGATAAGACGGAATTGAAAGGCACAGTGAAGTACGTTTTAGACAATTTCAATCTTAGCAGGTATACCGTTTATTAAAAATATGCCATATTCTTCTTGCAAGAAAAAAAAATTCGGTTTGAGAAAGGATTCCGTTACAGACAAGTTTTGTTTTCAAATAGTTCACTGCATATGTATTTCTACTTTCTTTAAAAGGAGATTTTATATACTTTATAGATAACTAAACACACTGAAAAAAAGTGGTTTTTTTAGGGTCTTACTGATTATTATTGACCTAAGTATAAATATGAAAAGCTCGATGCTGATATTATCTGAGCAGGTGAGACGCGATATGGTAGCAGAGTTTTGGAATTTTTACAGAACAATGATAATTCATCTACGTCCCTTTTAAACTCCAAACTGAAAGTATTTCTTAGGAAAAAAAATCGATGCATGATAAAATAAAAAAAGAAAAAGAAAAAAACACGCGAAAACAAAACCTGTCTATAACGGAATATAACCTTAATTGATAAAGTTTATGGCTTTAGTCAAAAGAACTTGAAATATTTAGAATACTGAATAAGATTGAAACCTACCTAAAACGGGATTTTCGCTTACTTTGCGTTCCTGTTTTAGCACTTTTTACTTACACTGTACATCCCTCTTTGAAGAGCTCCAGGGGGGGGTCATGACCCCCATGCCCCCCCCCCTTGGAACCACCACTGATCATGCGAAAGAAATAGGATATTGTTGTACACTGTTGCGTTCTAGTTAAATTGCGAATTTAACATAAAACATATATTATATCCACACCACTAAATTTATTTTATACAGTTTTATTTAATGAAAATTTTAGTTAAATCGGTGAACACTTTCGTTACTCATAATTATATAAACGAGTGAGTATCCTTGCGGTACTCCTCGTTTAACTAAGCTAGAAACAAGGAAACAATTGTGACAATTGTGTGCTGAGAGAGAGCGCTACTATTCATCGTTAAATACCGCGGTTTTTGTAACCAGATGTATGTTTCTGTATGTAATTCCTGAAACAATTTATTTAAACGACAAAACTTTTTGGTGCTTGGAATACTAAAACTTAGATAGGTGTTGTTTATGCATTAAATTATTTTTATAGCTCTTAAAGTACCCAGGAGCCTTTATTATTTTTTACTATTATGGTTTATTGTTGTGTACCGTATTGTAAATCATCTAGTAGGCAGAAAGGTGAAGATCAAGTTACTTTTCATGAATTTCACAGAAATGTAGATTTACGAGAGAAATTTATAAAAAATGTTTGAAGATAATTTATCGCAAAGGATAAATCAGTTGTTGTATTAAGCATTTTACAGAAGAGTATGTACCTGGTAAAAAACGCAGATATTAAAAAAGATGCTTCTTCAACAGTCCTTCCTAATTATCTGCAATATAAAATACCAAAGATTGTTGAAAAGTGGAGTGCCATAATTAGGAATAGTCCTCAGTTAAAAAAAAGGGGGGGGGGAGAAGAAGAAATAACAAATTGTAAACGAAAGAAAAATCGGAAAAAGATGGAAATAAAATTCCTGCCATACAAAGTAAAGCATCTGGATTACGAAGCTGAACAGTTAATGTTTGTTGCAACTTGTAAACAGCCTGTCATCACAAAATACTTATGGCAGCAGCTCAGTTGTAGGCCCACATTCTGTTACTAAACATGATGAGATGGATCGAGTAAACATGAAAAACTATTAGCCACTTTAAAAAATAAAGTTAAAGCAACAAGATTATTGAAATCAACACTCTGCAAAAGAAAACATATAACAGCAGCTGCTTTGAAAAGCAAAATTCAGTAACTCGAAAGTAAAGCACAATATTACACAGACAATCTTACCATAGTACTATTGAAAGTTTTGTTTTGTGCCTTAATTTTGTAAAAAGTGTCCCAATTCTCCCCAATCTTTTTTATATGTGAACATTTATTTTTTAGAAATGTGTTTCTATGCACGTATATTAAGAATTATATATATTTACGATTGCATCAGGGCCGTAGCTAGAAGTGATCAACAGGGGGGAGGGGGGGGGCTCATATTTTTTTTCTCTCTCTCTCTGACGCAGAAAGATAAATTAGTGCTTATTCACATTGCAGGTACTCTGTTTCTTATTAAACTGTTGTAATAACTTCATTTTATACTAAGAAAAGTATATGATGATGAAAATTTTCATTGTATAACTGGTGCAAAATTAAACATCATTTTAGCTTCATATGTACAAATAGGATGAGGGAGTGTTGAATTACTTATTCTAGATACAATTTAGTAACTCCGCAAAACTGTGAAAGAGTCTCCAAGCTAAATTAGATTTTTGAATAGAATTTCATTTGAATCTTCGGAACAGAAATTCATTGAGTGACCTTGGAATCTTTTCCAGGGGGGAGGGGGGCTCAAAATATCTTAGGGGGGGGCTGAGTCGTCCATAGCGCCCTCTTAGCTACGGCCCTGGATTGTATTGATTACTTCAAAAAAGATTTTAGACATTTTCGTACCGTAATTTCGGGTGTATAAGCCGCAGATCAAACAATTGTTTTTCGACCCAGAATTTTTTAAAAAACAAAAATAACTAGTTAGATCGCCGTAAATATTTGTCTTCAATCACTAAATAAGATTTCTGGGTCCAAAAAGAATTGTTTGATCCGCGGCTTATACACCCGAAATTACGGTATTCATTTTTGTCTTAAAACAGAAGAATAACGAATTTAAGTTTTGGTTTTTTCCTTGGCACCTTGTCATACTACTGTTATGATCGATAATCTGCAGTTAATATTTTTTGGAATTTTTCTTAATAACTGTCATATATAAAGGAAATATTTAATATCTACTGCCTTTATGCATTAATACTGTATTTACATATTTAGTAAGTAGAGGTAAATAGATGTATTAATTCAAGAATGTTTCGTGTACGTTTATGAGCTATAATAACAAAGATTGTATAGTATAACTGCCAACTTTTACGCATTTTTGCTACCACTAAAATTGTACAGAGATTTTCCATTTATTCAATCATAAGATATCGACGATTAAATAAGACATCATTTATTATAAATTTTTTGTGGTAGGAAAAAGGGGTAAAAGTTGGCAGCTATGCTGTATAGTCATTTCATCTAAATCTACATATTTAATAATATTTCTCCACTGAATTAAAACTAGTCGTTGGGAGCCACCGCAATACTTACCCATCATGGCTATGCTTAATAAAACATGAAAATAAAACATGTTAAGCCGATCTATAAATTGCATTGCAATTCCAAAACAAAATTTGAACGTTTATTTAATAGTAAAGTTCTATTAATGGATTGCTGATGAACCCATTACAACAAATTATGTAAAACACCAAACTACCCAAGTAGTACCGAATTGCAAAAAAAGAAACATCCTTATAACTCCAAGAATAATAATCATATTAACTAACAGTTTGCTGCGTCAGATAAAGCGTCTCATTTTCAATTCAAATATATCTTTGAATTGAAATTTGAAGGAAATACAGGGTCATGAAAAATCGAAGAGTATGGAAAACAGGATTACAAATATCTCACCAACTAATTATCCGATTGACTTCGTTTTAATGTAAAATTCGTGTTATTTTATTGTCCTTTACGGCCACTCCTTAAAATAATAAAAAAAAAAATCGAAATTTTATACACCTTTCATCAGAACGAATTTTTAGAAAGTCTGAAAAAAAAACCCAGTTCCGGATAATCGAGGTTAATGATATTAAATAGCCTACGTCGTATTCTTACATACTAAGTGCATACAAAATTCCAAGTCTCTATCTCTATTTGTTGGGAGATAGAGCGTTTACAGACAGATAGACAGGCACACAGACGGACGGGCCATTACTTGAGAAGCATAACGTTTCAAAACACCAATGATCTTTCTTCTGTTTTGTTCCTTTATCTTTCTTCTTGTTAGAATTATTTCAGAAGCTTTTTTTCAGAGCTCCTATTCTATCTGTTTCTTAAGAAAACTGCATTTTGTTTAAAAAAATATATACATATATATTCACAGTAGGTTTTCGCAACAAATGCATAGAAAGTTCACGTCCAGGTAAATTAATAGCATAATTTTTGTAGAGAAAATTAGTTTACTGATTATTTTAAAGTTTACTTATTGTCCTATTCATTACAGTCATTCAGGGTGATTTTGATACAAATTTTCTATATTTTCATATTTCACCCTCTTATTCTAAGAATATTGTTGCAACTAAGGCATAAAAGAGAAGAAATAATACTAAGTTATTGTATGACTACCGAAAATTAAGGAATAATAATGCTAAAAGAAATTAAAAATGAATCTTTAACCTGGAAGCCATTTTAGGGTATCTTTGCAACATTTAATAAAAGTCACCTGAAATAATGCAGTATAAAAATAGTATTATAGTTAGGACAATTTTGAACCCTAAAAAATGTTTTCAGGTATAAAGTCTCTCAATTTACATTTCTCAACATCATAAGATTTGTATAATTTATGAAATTACAAAAAAAATTATGCACAAGTAAAGCGAAAGGACAGAACGTTGAATATTTAGAAATAAAAAAGAACTGTTACTTGTTCATATAAATCATAAAAATTCATTGACAAACAATTTTCAATGTTCTAATTGAATAAGATATCCATCGTTGCAGTAAAAAAATACTAGTACTAGCACTCTTCAAAGAAGAATAAAAAATGTCGAATGTATGAAATGTCAAATCTGGATAGCTCCACCCCGAATAACATCTTTAAATGATTTTATGTAATTTATACATATTTAGAGAAAATATTTATATATTAAATCTAATACACACTTTCGGCACTTGTATATTTTATTAACTATTGATAAATAAATGTGAAAAATTTTTCAAAATTAATTTGAAAGCAGTACTTCACAAATTTGTTCGATGATGCAATTAACTGCATATAATTTTGTTTATTTATTTCTAAAATAAAGAGTAGAAATTCCAGTTTAGAATTTTGCCAACAAAATGCAGCACTAGCGTTTGTTTAGCCTTTTGAAGTCAAACATATTGAAAGTTTGGATGTGGTGCGAAGTTACATCCCATGGTTACAAGTTACACCCTATGTTTCAAAAATACTCTGAATGATTGTATCCAAAAACCATGTATCAAAAAAAAAATATCGAGAATAATAAAAATTATTCATTTGTCATTTTTTACTTATTTTTAAAAATATAAATGTTGAGAGTATGGTTCACGAACTGACCTGAAAAATTCTAAATGTTATTGAGTATAAGTTTTGATGAGCGTAAAAATTCAAGGCAACAACATTATTTATTAAATAAAACAAGAACCAAGTTTCTAAGACAAATAGTTTTCACTTAATGAAGGAAAAACTAAACTTTTTGCCAAAAATCGCAAATATTCGAGATATCAACCTCGATGAGGCACGGGTTAATTATATTCGATTGAACTAAAACATTGCCAATCTCATTTATTAACTAACTGACAACTTTTAGGGGAGTCCCCTGAAGATAAGATTAAGATAAATTTTTCCTGTATACCGTATTTACTCGTGTATAAGGCGCACTTTTTTCCCAAAAAATTAGGGCAAAACTTGTAGGTGCGCCTTATACACGGAATAATTTTTTACTGTTAGATGCAGTCGAAAGATATACACATGAAACAAGAAATTAATCAAAAAAGATATTAAAACTCGGAAAATATTATTTAATAGAAGTATTGCTGCATATTTATTTCATTCCTTGCAGTTTTTATACAACAAAGCTAATGACATTATCTAAAAGCTTATTAGCAATTCTCTTTACCGTGACTCATTCCTATTTCCCGCCATTCTCTTACAACCGAAGTCTGAAAATGCATTTTCGTTTTGTTTTGTGATCTAGTGTAATGTTTGTTTCGACTTTCTTTTTACTGAAATTCATTTGGTCATTCTTCATTACCGTGTCAAATTTATGGTGCGCGTTATATACGAGATTTTAAGAAATCGCCATTTTTACTTGTAAAGTAGGGGTGCGCCTTATACACGCGTGCGCCCTATACACGAATAAATACGGTATCTTGTGGCCACCCTACTGTACAGTCATTCGTTCTATTTATTAATATCTATTTATTCATATTTATCTATTTATACATATTTATTCATATTTCTCCACCGAATCAAAATAAATAAAAAGAGTATTGCACAGTTAAACGGATGGCATTGAGCTCACAGGCTCGTTGTACATTTGTCATTGAGGATAGCTTTGATCCGCATTTTCTCTATTTTTATCTGTCACCCACTTGTTTGAAGAATCTATCTATCTTCTATAAAAATAAAGAGAGAACTATGTTTGTCTGTCAGCGCTGTTCTGAAGAGACTGCTGCACGTGGAGTTACAAAATTTGGAGGGAAGGTACTTTTTTACATGTAGTTTTGCACCTCGAAGCCCGATTTTCGATTTTTTGATTAGATTTTTTAAAATAATTTTTAGGCGATTTTTAGCGTTATTTTTGCGGTTTTATTCCATTAGTGAAAGGAATACGGTTTCATTCTTTTAACCCAATATAGCAATTTTTTCTTCTCTTTTCAACAAAGTTTATTCGGATATCGTACATCGATTTTTGAATTTTTAACGAATTTTTTAGCGCGATTTTTAGTGTTTTTTCTCATTTTGCGGCTATTTTTTGGGATTGATAAAAAGAAAATCGTTTTAAACTTTTAGCCTAATGCCCTAAATTTTGTGTTTGTTACGATTTTTAGATTTTAACGATTTTTAATGCGATTTTCAATGCGATTTTTAACGTTTTTTTAAGATTTTTGCGTTTAGCATCTATTTTTTTCATACTTGTTCTATCAAAAACTTGAGCTGTTGAGAATGCAATAAGTAGTATTTTTTTGTGAAATCTACCTAAAATGTCAAAAATTTAGGTACCACTATTTTCGAATAGCATTTTCATAAACTATCTTAAATTCTTCCTTAAGACCGCTACCCCCTCAAGTTATATATCACCTGATAGGTTATTTAACTGAGTATGGTTTTGATAAAGTTTTTGAAGAATAGAGTGCTCTACCTGGTGGTGGAAAATGGAACTAATAGAACGCTATTTTTTTAAAGCTATAATAAAAAAGAGACAAGTTTGTGTGTGTGTCAGCGCTGTTCTGAAGAGTCTGCTGTACGTAGAGTTACAAAATGTGGAGGGAAGGTACTTTTATGCATGTAGCTTTGCACCTCGAAGCCCGATTTTCAATTGTTTGATTAGATTTTTTTTAATAATTTTTTTAGGCGATTTTTAGCGTTCCTTTTGCAGTTTTATCCCATTAGTGAAAGAAATACGGTTTCATTCTTTTAACTCAATATAGCATTTTTTTCTCTTTTCAACAAAGTTTACTTGGAACTTGTACAGCGATTTTTGAATTTGTAACGAATTTTTAATGCGATTTTTAGTGTTTTTTCTCATTTTGCTTTTTTTTTTTTTTTTTTTTTTTTTTGGGATTGATAAAAAGAAAACCGTTTCAAATTTTTAGCCCTAAATTTTGTGTTTGTTACGAATTTTAGATTTTAACGATTTTTAATGCGATTTCCAATGTGATTTTAAACGCTTTTTCAAAATTTTTTGCGTTTAGCATCTATTTTTTTCATAGTTGTTCTATCAAAATCTTGAGCTGTTGAGAATGCAATAAGTAGTATTTTTGTTGCGAAATTTACCTAAAATGCCAAAAATTTAGTTACCACTATTTTCGAATAGCAATTTCATAAAATATCTTAAATTCTTGCTTAAGACCGCTATCTCCTCGAGTAATATATCACCTGATAGGTTGTTTAACAGAGTATCGTTTTGATAAAGTTTTTGAAGAATAGAGTGCGCTAGCTGGTGGTGAAAAATGGAACTAACAGAACGCGATTTTGTTAAAATTTGGAAATATAACAATGTGATTTATTTTAAATTTTAAAATGGTTTATAATACATGATAAAAAATGTAAACAAAGAATGGTGTGACACATTTCAGGGTGCGTGAAAGGAGGGGCGCGAACAAAATTAGGAAATGTAATAAGGAGATCTGTTTTAAAGTACAGGGTGGTTAAAATTAAACTGACGGTACTCAGAGCCTCATAACTCCGGTTTTACTGAGCGGATCCGAATGAAACTTCAGATATATGTTAAGTAGATCATGCGGCCGAAGTCTTTGTAAAAAAAAAAAAAAAAAAAAAGATTTCAAATTTCGCCATCAGATGGCGCTGTAGTGCTAAAACCATATGTAAATGAGTAGTTAGAGCAATTTCGCTATAAAAGCGGTACTTATGGTTCAAAGAAATCATTCGTTCACAGTAAATATGCCGCTGAAAAGAAGGAATGAGCTTTGATCGTAAAACTCTTTTATCAGAATGAGAGCAATGCTTCGGCAACGCCCCATGCTTATCGACGGATGAAAAATTTAAGGAGAGGACCCATGTCCGTAAATACAGTTAAATGCAAGATTCGCAAATTTGAAAATACTGGTTCTCTGGATGTTGCATCTGGATGAGAACGACGTACAACGGAGCCAGCGATTTTGGAGGAAGTTGCAATTGCAACAGCTGAAGCAACTGCAAATCCTTCAAATGCTACTGTAAGTGGCATGTTCACTGCGAACGAATGATTTCTTTGAACCATAAGTACCGCTTTTATAGCGAAATTGCTCTAACTACTCATTTACATATAGTTTTAGCACTACAGCGCCATCTGATGGCAAAATTTGAAACTTTTTTTTACGAAAACCTCGGCCGCATGATCTACATAATATATATCTGAAGTTTCATTCGGATCCGCTCAGTAGAACCGGAGTTATGAGCCTCTGAGTACCGTCAGTTTAATTTTAACCACCCTGTACTCGCGATGCTCTGGAGAGACCGCTGCACGAAGGTATGTATGAAATTTTACACCTTGAAGGCCGATTTTTAGTTTTTTTAATTTAATTCATATGCGAATTTTAGTGGGTTTCGAGGCGATTTTTCCACATTAGCGAAAAGGAAAGCGGTTTAATTCTTTCGACCTAAATTAGTGAATTTTGTTCTCTTTTCAATATAATTTATTTGGATTTCGTGCAGCGAAGTTTGGATTTTTAGTGAAATATTTAATGTAAATTTTGCCGCTATTATTCGACATTAGTAAAAGGAATTTTGCTTAAAACTTTCAGGCTGATGTATTAAATTTTAGCTGTTAAGATTTATGAATTTCAGCTAATTTTAATGCGATTTTTCGAGGTTTTTGCGTTTGATGTCGGATTTTTGTCATTCATGAGATATTTCCAATTACAACGCTTTACCCTATTAGAGTAAATTTTGACCCCCGTGATTTTTTAATATTAGTCATTTTTAATGCACTTTTCAATGCAATTTTTAGAAAATTTTGAGTTTTATGGTGATTTTTTGATATTCGGAAGTAAAAATTGATTTCAAACTTTTAATCTAATGTAATTTTAGAGATTTTTAACGCGATTTTTCAAGAATTATTGTGTTTCGTGTCTATTTTTTATTATCTATAAAGGATTTCCTTTTACTACGTGATTATCCTGTCGACCAATTTCGCCAAATTATATCAATCATGAAACAAGCCAAATTATGCAAATATATGTAATTTTTATGTTAAATAATGAAAGGAGATATAATTTAGAAAAACATTAATACAAATATATATAAAAATAAGAAGTAAAAACCACTTGATGACGTAACAAACATATGTAACATGTTTAATGTCAAGTGAATATGGAATTTACGATCCGCCATTATTGTAGTTTAATCTTATGGTTTGACCCTGATAATTTCTTGGTCAACCGGATAATCAAATAGTTCAGATTTCCGATTAGAATGTTTTATCCGTTTGATGAAATTCTGATTGCTGTGATTTAAAAAATAACTAGCGATATTTAGTGCATTTTTCAATGCGTTTTTAATGAACTTTTTAATGCGATTTAGTAGGTACTATTTTTTTCGGTCCCCACCACAGTGGTGTTTTAACGATTAAAAAACTATTTTGGTTTCAAACTTTCAGCCTAATATAGTAAATTTCACCATTTACCTTTTTTAATTTTGTCGATTTTCAATGTGATTTTTGATATATTTTGTGTTCTGCGTCGATTTTTTTCTAATTCATGTAAAAAAGAATGGTTGCTACGTTTTACACGACTAGAATATTTTTTTATTCACGGGATGTATTCACATTTAGCGATTTTTAATGAATTTTTCAATGGTTTTGTATTGGTTTTTTGAATCTCACGGCTATTTTTTGAAATTTCGAAAAGGAAATTAATTTAAAACATTTACACTTCATTTACGAATTTTGAAATTTAGTGATTTTTTAATGCAATTTTTAGCAATGTTTTCATTATTTCTCACGCTTTGTGCCGATTTTTTCATTCGTATTTAAGAAATAATTCAGATTACACTATTTTACTCTATTAATGAAAATGTTGTCCTCCGCTTTTTTTTTTAAATTTGAAACGATTTGTAATGAATTTTTAAGTACAATTTTTAGATGTTTTCGAGTCTACGGCGATTTTTTCACAATTGGAAAAGAAATCTTTAAATAATTTGTAGCTTAATAATAAATTTTGACATCAATGATTCAGATTTTTCGTGTATTTTCATAAAATGTTTAGCAAGTTTTGTGTCGATATTTTTTAATTAATGAAAGAGTTCAGATTTCATGTTTTGTCCCTTTATGGTAAATTATGTCCGCAGGAATTTAATATAAATGTTTATCTTACTATGGAAAATTTTGTCCGGATTTTTGAATTTTACTGATTTTTAATCTGTTTTATAGTGATTTTTCAAGTTCTGTGCCAGTTGTTGACATCGGTAAAAGAATTTCGGATTCTAACTTTTAGTATAAATAGTACAATTTGTTCTCCGCGCTTTTATGAATTTTGCCAATTTCTAATGATATATTCAATGTAATTTTTAGTTAGTTTGGAGGATTTTAGGTGTTCCGTGTTGACTTTTCCTTATTCATGAACGATTTCCGATTACAATATTTTCGACTGAATATTAAATTTTTACAGCCATGACTTTTAAATATTCAGATATTTTTAATATAATTTTCGATACGATTTTTAGCCATTTTTTTTTAAGTTCCTTGGCGATTTTCTGCCATTCAGAAACCAATTTTGATATCAAACATTTTGTTTAATGTAGTTATGTTTCGAATGCAATGTTTTATCTCTTAATATGATTTTGGCGTTCCATGGCTACATTTTGTAATTTGTGAATGATTTCGATCAACCCCCCCCCCCCTGCCCTGCCTTAATATTATTTTTTAAAGCATTGACTTCCAAATATTTAGCTATTTTTAATGCTATTTTCAATGTAATTTTTAGCCATTCTTCAAGTTCTGAGGCGATTTTTTTACATCCGGAAATCGATTTCGATTTCAAACTTTTTGGTTAATATGGTTAATTTCTTGATTACAATATTTTATATTATAACATGAATTTTTACCCTAGGGATTTTTTAATGTTTTACGACTTTCATTACAACTTTCAATGCAATTTTTGGGCTTTCTGAGTCTTTTTTTTTTTTTTTTTTTTTTTTTTTTTTTTTTTTTTAACATTTTTCAAAAGAATTCGATTTTAAATTTCTAGACTAATAAGAGTTTGGTTTCAAACTTTTATCCTTTACGGTAATTGTTTTGCTCTTTTATTTTGATCTACAGCAATTTTCAATGCAGTATGCTTTTTTTTTGAGTTCACAACGATTTTTTTCAGATACGGAAAAGGAATTCGGTTTTTAATTTCTTCGCTAATGTGATAAATTTTCTCCTGTGCGATTAAAGATTTTTATTGCGGTTTTTTAGCAGTTTTTTTTTCGTATTTCAATGCTTTTTACATTATTAAATTAATTAGATTCAAAACATTTATCCAAGTAGAGTAAATTTTGAGTTCCGTGATTTTTGAAAATTTTGCCATTTTCAAAGCGATGTTTACGTTTTTTCGCTACCCGCTTCGATTTTTTAGAGGTTCAATTTTTGGCCGAATTTATTAAATTCTGATCTCTTTTCTTCAAAGTTTATTCGAATTTTGAAACACAATTTTTGAATTTTGTTTTATATTTTTATGAGATTTTTAATGTTTTTTGCGATTTGTAAGATTTTTCCACATTAGTAAAAATAATCCAACTTCAATTTTCTAGCCCATCTCTTTTCAATGAAGTTTAGACGAAATTCGTGCAGCATTTTTTAAATTTTTCGAGGTTTTTATTATGATTTTTAAAGTTTTTTCGCAATTCTGGCTATTTTTGATGAACCCGGGCAACGCCGGGCAGAATGGCTAGTCAGTAATAAAGGAAAATAAAATTCGACTTATTTAATCGGAACATTTTTGAAATTGTGTACTTGAAGGAAACTTCTTTTTAAAAAGTGGTGCTGGCCAAATAAAATTTGTCTAAAAGACGATTAAAGATGCACTGAAATATCGTGAAGGTCTTATTTACTATTTACTTGACTTTTCTAGCTTATAATTATTTATCAAACGAGTTTCATCTTAGTTTTTCATTGTAGGTGTGGCACGCCTTCGAAACCTTCTCGAAGTATTATTTTTAAAATGGGGGCGGAGTCATTCAATCTTTTCACCAAAGAGGGGAATGTGGCTGGTCGATCATCTTGAATAATTAAAGTTCTTATTCTCACGTTTTATAATTATTTCATTATATTATTACTTTATTTTAAAAAATGTATAAAAAAGTATTGTCAATTTTCATCATTTGGGGGTAAGATGCGCTATGAACTCTCATATTTTATTCCTATAATTAATGAATAATATTTGCCGAAACGTCAGTGAAGGCTTACTTTGGAGACACGAACTTTTTTTGTTTCCGTCTGTCTGTCTGTCAGTCTGTCAGTCTGTCTGCTCCGCGATAACTGACGTAAAAAACATTCGATTAACTTGAAATTAAGTGGATATGTTAGTGAGGCACTGGGATTAAGCTGTATAGTTTTTTGTTAGATTTGATTCATTCGTTCGGAAAATATAGAATATTTTATTTTCCGCAATAATGCTTTTCTATGGCAAATCCAATGATTTTAATTTATTTTTTTTTTCTTGAGAGAAAACGATACACTTGATTAATGGAATTCAATGATAAATGGATACTGAAATTTACCGGTTAATTTATTCGTATTGTTTTGAAATTTTGTCTACTCATTTGTAATATTTTTTAAATTTATTACTTTAAATTTTGGAGATTTTTTATAAATGTGTTCCAATAATATAGACTAATTTGTTTTAGAGATTTATTTATTTCAAATGTATTTATTTCATTTTCTTTATTTTCTCATATTGGTTGCTAAGCAACCATTCATCCTAATTCTTATCCATAATTTGAAAGCGTGTACGAAAATTTAAATCAAGTCAACATCAAAACTGATGAATTAATTAATGTTTTTGTACCTTTGCGTATAAATATAACATAGCTCAAAAAAGAACATACGTTATGTTTTATTAATTTTATTCAAATATTTTCCTTAATAATTCAAAATTTCATTCTTTTTCATACACAATCAGTAGAGACTTTTTAGATACAATTTGACCAATTTCCTTTATCGTTGCCAAAAAAAACTCATGAATAATGACGTCATTGCCGAAACTTCAGTGAAAGCTTACTTTGGTGACTCGAAATTTATTGTTTATGAAATTGTTCGAAATTTATTGTTTATTCCGTCTGTCAGTCTGTTCTTCTGTCCGTCTGTTCCGCGATAATGGCTGCAAAATGCAATCAAACTTTTGTTTTCGGAATTTTTTTTTTTTGTAAAACTCTAGATTACTAATTTTACACTTTAAAAAGTTCCTTATACATCAGATTTAGGTGTTTGTGGTTGGCAGGCATGTAGAAGTATGAGCTTAATGAAAAATGTTTGTCCAAACTGTTACTTATCCTTGTAAATCAAAACGTATAAAGAAATGCAAGATATACGATAACCATTAGCACACTTAATAGAAAATTGAAAATTTAAATTTAATGTGACTGCAGGGGGTTCAGGGGGGCTTCGCCCCCCTGAAGAGATCTACTATGTTATAATAAAAAAAAAAACAAAAATAATAGATCATGAAAATTTCAGAATTTCCTAACATAACTAAAATTTTAATTTAACGGATTTGATGGCTGAAAACTTCTTATTCTTATTTTATTCTTATAAATAATTACGTAATTTGAAAATTTTAAATTACAATTTCCAGAAAGTTGAATGTTGCCCAAAGTGTGTTTAAAAAAATGATGTGCAAAGCTGACGTTTAGGCTCCTGATCTGCAGATTTACTAGTTTATGTTGCTTACTTTTGTGAGGTGTTTGTAGAAGCATTGAATACAGTAAGTTTTCTTATAGATTCGAAATAAATATATATTTTCACACATATATCCAAAACTCAGAGGTAAACGTCACCAATCGTGTGCCGAAATGCGTCATTAAATCCAGGTGTACATAAACTAATAAAGCGGACACATATAATCGAGATATGATGTATTACTATTGTTGAGATCCGTACGATGGATGTACTTATTGTTGAAATAAACTAATCACTATTTCAGGTGAATAAAATCAAGTTGGATCTATTTGCAATAAAAAGATTTTATTTTTTGTCGTTATAAAAAAAAAGCAAAAGAAATTATTTTTTCCCTATTTCGGAACAATTCAACAACGAAATAAACTGTTTCATGCATTCAAGGACGCTTATTCCTTTTCTACTGCAGTGAAGTCACGTGACAACGACCAAGAACAAAATAAATAAAAAAGAACATTTCGAACTCTTTTTTTGACATTTTAATATATTTCAGTGTTTGTTTAGTTCTCTGTGGATGTAAGTTATGTAAACGTCTATCTTTTCGCTGCTAAAAGCAGCTATGTAATTCGTGTTTAATACAATATTATTATTCAATTCAAAATTTGCCTCGACCCCATTGTTCATTAAGAACACATATTAATTAACTATTTACAATTTCAGCAACGGTTAAAGTAATTAATAAGTAATAAAAAGCTGACGTTAAATCGAAGATTCCAAAAGAATGGAGGCCATGAAGAATGGAATATTTTGAAGAACCAGAAGAATGAAAGGTAAGATTATCTTGCCTTCTTATTATTATTGAAAGATATATAATATGATGAATCAAATTTGATAAAACGATATTAAACAAAAATCCTTATGTGGCGTAAAGCGCTATAAGGCATAGTTTTTAATACATTTCCAACAAATCGATCACGAAACTGATATTAACACATAAGGTTATAATATAATATGATATAAATAAATAAAAATGGCCTTATAAAAATAAATCGTATTATTACTAATGCATATAATTATTGTGAAAAAATATATTTGTTCTTCTTTTCTCAACGTTATTGAAAATATATGATATATATGAGTTGAAATTGAATGAGTAAACATAACAAGTGATATATTCGTTATATTTGAATGAATAAAAATAAATAGAGAAAATCTCTTATATAATATAAAGAAAAATAAAAACAATTTCTCATCGAATTACGATATTAAATATTTATAAGTTGATAAGTAAGATCCGTTATGGCCGCATCGAAAGAATTTCAGTTAATAGAAAAATTAAATCAAAACAACTACTCAACATGGAAATTTAAGATAGAAATGTTATTAATAAGAGAAGAAATTTTCGAGGTAATAACAGATACAACACCAAATCCGATTACCACAGATTGGCAAAAGAAGGATAATAAAGCAAGAGCAATTATAAACCTTGCAATTGAAGATTCGCAGATAGCGCATGTAAAAGGGCTAAATACTGCCCGACAGACCTGGGACGTGCTCAAAGCCATACATGAAAGGGTGAATTTGTCTAGTAAATTGCATTTATTAAGAAAATTATATGGGGCAAGGCTGCCAGGAAATGGTAACTTAATTAAACACATAACGTACATTTTAGAATTAAAACATAAATTATTAGCGATTGGGGAAACTATTAACGATTCGCACCTTTCAGCATTATTGCTGTGCTCATTACCCCCAAGCTATAATACATTGAATGTAACACTTGAGGCTCGCGATGAAACTGATTTAACACCAGAATTTATTATAAATAAACTAACTGATGAATATAACAGAAGGGTTGAAAACGCGGATCAGGGCGACAATTCTACCAAAGCGTTTAAAACACAAAAAAGGTTCCCAAATCATAATAGCAAAAGGAAAAAATATTGTACGTACTGTAAATTGAAAAGTCATACTTTCAGGGAGTGTTGGCACCTGAAAAATAGACAAACTCACCCAAATACACAAAAACAACAAACATACAAAAACAAAAATAATACAACGTCTCTCTGTTATCAACAATCGTATAACCAAAATGAATTTAATGATCGTAAACAAGAATATAAGCCAAATCATAAAACACAACTAAAAACAGATCGAAGCAGCGACGCAGCCTTTCTAATTGAGAAAACTGGAAAACAAACATGGATTATTGATTCTGGTTCTTCCACACATATTTTAAACGATAAAGACTTGTTTACTAAATTAAACGACACCGAAAAAACTACTGTTATTATTGCAAACGGAAAATCGTTAAATTCGCATGGTGTGGGAGAAACCACATTTATGACAAAAACATCCGACGGAGGTGTAAACAGAATTACATTAAAGGAAGTATTATACGTACCTGATTTAGAATCAAATTTAATTTCAGTAAGTAAGGCAACAAAGAACGGTTATAAACTAGTTTTTGATAAAGATAAATGCACGCTATCCCGAAATGGGAAAATATACTTGGAAGCAAAAATGAAAAACAATCTATATGAGGTTGAATTGTTAGAGAATATAGAATCTAACACAGTAAACATTGCGCATGAATGCAAAAATAAAAATTGCATAGAATTGTGGCACAAACGCCTAGGACACAGAAACTACAATTCCATAAAGGAAATGATTAAAGAAAATTTAACCTATGGAATAGAACTAAATAATTGTAGTCATGAAACAATATGCGAAACATGCATACAAACAAAAATAAGCGATGCACCTTATCCAAAAACAACATATAAAAACAAAACAGGTAGAGTACTCGATCAAGTGCACACGGACGTACGCACATCTATAGGATCCCCCACAATTGGCGGAAAAACAATGTTTGTAACCTTCATAGACGATTACTCTAGGTTTACAGTAATATACTTATTAAATCATAAAGACGAAGTGTATGATAAATTAATCGATTATATAGCCATGGTACGAAACCAATTCGGTTCATATCCGAAAGCAATAAGATCCGATAATGGCGGAGAATATATGAGTAGAGAAACAAATGACTATCTAAGAAAAAGAGGTATAAAACACCAACTATCTGTGCCATATTGTCCGAGCCAGAATGGCGTGGCTGAGAGGAAAAATAGATCACTATTAGACATGACTAGAAGTCTATTACGCGAAGCCAATTTACCGCAAAAATTTTGGGGAGAAGCAATTAATACCGCAAATCATTTGCAAAATCGCTTACCAACAAGATCAACGAATAAAACCCCATACGAGCTTTGGTTTAAACGCAAATCAAATTTGCATTATTTACGTACATTCGGCTGCAAAGCATACGTATATGTAAACAAACAACATCGAGGAAAATTAGACGATAGAGCTCAGGAAGGGACATTCGTAGGGTATGATAACAATTCAAAAGGATACCGCGTATACACTAAAGATAACAAAATAGTAATAGCAAGAACCGTAAAATTCCTAGAGAATAGCAAAATTAAGTTAAAAGAAAGTAAAGATGCAGAAAATTCATATGATAAAAATTACATCGAAGCAGAAATAAACAACACAATCGAGGAACCACCCTCGTCCAAACAACCCACCGCTGAACTTAGAAGATCGCAAAGATCAAACAGGGGGGTACCACCAGACAGATACGTCTGTTATGTAAACAAAAACCAAATGAATGAACCCACTAGTTGGAATGACATACAGGAAATTGATAATCCCTGTGAAAAAGAAAATTGGCTCAAAGCCACACAAGCGGAAATCAATTCGCTAAAAAAACATAACACATGGGAATTAGTGGATCCTCCACCAAACAAAAAAATTATAGGATCAAAATGGACATTTAAAAAGAAATTAGATAGTCACGGAAATGTTCAAAAATATAAAGCACGCCTAGTAGCGAAGGGCTATAGTCAAAAATACGGTGGAAATTATGATGAGACATTTGCCCCTGTCGTCTCACAAACAACAGTTCGCGCATTTTTAGCAGCAGCCGCATACCACAAACAAAACATTAGACACATAGATATCGACACCGTTTTTCTGTATGGTGAGCTCGAGGAAGAAGTGTATATGAAACAGCCGGAAGGCTACATAGAAAAGAATTCTGAAAACAAAGTCTGCAGATTGAAAAAATCAATATATGGCCTAAAACAGGCAGCCAGAACTTGGCACAAAAGAATCGAACAGTCCTTAAAAAAACTTAATTTTAATCAAAGTATAGCTGATCTCTGCTTGTTCACCAGAAAAGAAAATGAAAATTACACTTACATAATTATATATGTTTACGACATATTACTATCCGGTGACGAAAAAATTGTTGACATTATAGTAAAACTACTTAAAGAGAATACGAGCTTAAAGATCTCGGTCATATAGCGTATTTTCTCGGTACTGAAATAAAGAAAACAGAAAATGGATATACTCTAAGCCAAAAGTTAAAAATCGAAGAATTGGCAAATAAACTAGGATTAAAAGAAGCTAAACCCGTAGGAACTCCGATGGACCCCGGCTTTTATAAAATAGAAGACGAACAAAATTTGCTGCCCAACAACACAAATTTTAGAAAAATTATTGGATCTTTGTTATACATAGCCACTAACACACGTCCAGATATATCAGCCGCAGTTAATATCCTCAGTAGAAGATGCGAAACGTCCCGTGAGATCGACTGGAAAGCAGCAAAACGAGTGGTCAACTATCTCAACTGCACAAAAGATTAAAACTAACAATCAGCACAGACGACCAACCAGTATTGGTAGCTTATGCAGACTCCGATTGCGGAGGCGACACCAGAACAAGGAAGTCAACAACTGCAAACGTTTTCTTTCTAGGATAAACACCTATTAATTGGTACACGAAGAAAGAGAACTGTATAGCTTATTCTTCGGCAGAAGCTGAATTTATCTCAACAGCCGCAGCAGCCCAAGAAATTATTTGGCTGGTGAAGTTATTGAACGACTTAGACTTGAAACAAGATGAACCTATACGCTAGCGAAGTGATGACGTGTTTCTTCTGGTTTCGTCTGCTATAGTCACATGAAGCCAAGCCGCGTATGTTACGCGCCCTTAGCAGATATATTAAAAAATCGTTATAAAATAAATATTTTCTTTCCTGAAATTTTTATCCCTTGATTTGGATACACTGATATAAGAGACATTATTTGCATAAATGTAATTCAGTTATTTTAAACTCAAATTTATGTTTTTTTTTTAAAAATCCAGTGTTAATACACAAATCCGAGCTGCTTAAGTTTAGGAGTGGCGCCATCTGTTAGTAAAATTAGTTCTGTTAGTTCTAATTTCTACGTTTATATATTTACTGGTGTAAAATAATTTTTAAATATCTTATTTACCATTTACCTACATAATTTTTACCGAATATTTGCAACTTTCAATCGTTTAATGATTTAATAATTATTAATGCTATTAATGTTGTTAAATTAATGTTTCAATAATTTGATCATAAAATACAATTTATTTACCTTGCATATTGATGGATTATTATTTTTATTTTATTTATTATTATTATTATTATTATTTTAATTTAATAATAATTTTAGAGACTAAAAAGTTTTAATGCTACACTTTTTTATACATATTTACAAATGTGGCTGCCAGATTTGAAATATGAGAATGTTGAAATTCAAAGATTACTTTATGTTTTTAAGAATCTTGTTTACTTATAAATTTTCCTTCGATGAATATTATTTGGGATAGATTAATTAGCTTTTTATTAAATTAAAAATTATGACATTAGTATTTTTTAAATGTTATGATAGCTTGAGGGAGAAGCGGAATAAAGTATTTATGGGATTATAAAATGTGATTAAATATATATATATATTTTTTTTTTGTGCGTGTGTGTGTGTGTGTAACAGTTTATGCATATTTATGCATCTGCACTGTAAATTAATTATTGATTTTCGTTACTCAAAACTGATATAGGTATGGCGAAGATTTTGGCAATTATTAGCAAATATGCAATACTCTCATATGCACTAAATTCTTATTTATATGTATTATTCAAAATTTCTTAACACAAGAATAGTTTAATATGGTCATAACCTTTAATTTATAAACTTTAAGAAAAATTTAATTTAAAGAAATATTCATAGTTTTTTTAAACAATTATGATTGTTTTTCTTTTTTAAAATGGACTTTTATATATATATATATAAAAAAAAAAAAAAAAAAAAAAAAAAAAAAAATTAAACTTTATAAGGTTTTTTAAAATAATTATTCTGGATAAATTAACTTTTTGCACGTTTTTTAAATAAAGCTTATGACTCTCTTTCTCTTTATATATACAATTAACGCTATTTAGTTTTCTGAGTTTGTTATTAAACAACAAACTTTATATATTACACATGGTAAATCAATTTTATTTAATAATCAGAATAATAAAAATATAATTTTCTGCTCATCTTTGAATTTTTTAAATGATTGAAGATCATAAATATTTAGCAAAAAATATCCAAACGTTTTTTTTTTTTTTTTTTTTTTTTTTTTTTTTTTTTTTTTTTTAAATCCTATCACATAAAGTCCATAATAATGACCTTTATTGATCATAGATGGCGCCTGTCCTTTTATCAAATAGCTATGATTTGGACCAGAATATTACCCTTTTGATATTTTAAAACAAATATACAAAAATCTCAGCTAAAATACATTAATTACACTTACGCAATTGATACATCTTGCCTAAAAATATCCAAATCAAGTGATAAAAGCTTTCGAAAAATGATAATTGGTTTAATATGAATTTTTAAAGCGTGTCTCTAGGCGTTTAACATTAGGCGATTGGGTTCATGTGACCGTAGCAGACGACAAGTGATGAATGACGTCACACTTCGCTAGCGTATAGCGATTTTCGAAGATAATCAGAGTGCGATAAAAATGGTAGAGAATGCAAAGTTTTCGAAATATACCAAGCATATTGACATAAAATTCCACGCCATTAAACAACTCAAAGAAGACAAAATAATAAATTTAGAATATTGCCCATCTGAAGATATGATAGCCGATGCGCTTATAAAGCCCCTGCCAAAGCCTCAACTGGTGAAACATAGAGAATCTATGAACCTACAGTGTTATTCATCTGAAGTGATTAAGGAAGGGTGTTGAAATAAACTAATCACTATTTCAAGTGAATAAAATCAAGTTGGATCTATTTGCAATAAAAAGATTTCATTTTTTGTCGTTATAAAACAAAAAAAAGCAAAAGAAATTATTTTTTCCCTATTTCGGAACAATTCAACAACGAAATAAACTGTTTCATTCAAGGACGCTTATTCCTTTTCTACTGCAGTGAAGTCACGTGACAACGACCAAGAACAAAATAAATAAAAAAGAACATTTCGAACTCTTTTTTTGACATTTTAATATTTTTCAGTGTTTGTTTAGTTCTCTGTGGATGTAAGTTATGTAAACGTCTATCTTTTCGCAAAGCAGCTATGTAATTCGTGTTTAATACAATATTATTATTCAATTCAAAATTTGCCTCGACCCCATTGTTCATTAAGAACACATATTAATTAACTATTTACAATTTCAGCAACGGTTAAAGTAATTAATAAGTAATAAAAAGCTGACGTTAAATCGAAGATTCCAAAAGAATGGAGGCCATGAAGAATGGAATATTTTGAAGAACCAGAAGAATGAAAGGTAAGATTATCTTGCCTTCTTATTATTATTGAAAGATATATAATATGATGAATCAAATTTGATAAAACGATATTAAACAAAAATCCTTATGTGGCGTAAAGCGCTATAAGGCATAGTTTTTAATACATTTCCAACACTTATCAGTGACAAGAATAGAGGAGATATCTCTTATTTGAAATTAAACATATAGGAAAATAATGTACACTTTAAATTAAATCTCACACCAGAAAAATAATAATAATAAAGTATATAGTAAAAGATATAATTATTGCAACTTGTAATTAAGTTGTCAAGGTCTGTCTTTAAAATCTGCAGCCAGTGATGGTAATTTGTGGGAAAATTCCCACATCCGTGGGGAAAACAGAGCTGTGTGGGGAAAAGGGAAAATTTGAGGTTTTGTGGGAAATTTTGAGAATTTCCCATTTCACTCTCATGAACGTACTTTTTCCCTTTCTTTCTGCAAAACTTTTTAGAAAACCCTTTCGACTTGTTTTTTAAAACTCCTGGCGAATTGTATTGTCACTATTTCGCTGAATATTTCTGTTGCGTTCCATTGACTCTCGATCTCGAAGCAGTAATACAACTAAACTTCTCTAAGTTAATGGATTAGATTCAACCACGTGACCACATGCCGCCAATTTTCCACCAACCAATCAAAATTACCGATCCTTTATCTCTCAAAGCTCAAGGAATGAAAGTAGAGAAACCTGGGGTATTTTTCGAAGGGGGAAAAAAGGGTTATGACGTTAGTCGGATCTATTCTATTCGATTTTCAGTCCGGAAAATGTGAAAATCCCTCCGGAAGATGTGAAATTTTGTGTTTTAAATGATCAAAAAGTGCAATTTCCTTCCCAGAATTCTATAATGTTCCTTATCTCCCCCCCCCCTTCCCAGAGCCACCAAAATCCCTCTTAGAGTAAAGTTTATTTTTTATTGATATGATAAAAATAATTTTGGAAATTAATTTTCATAATTTTTTTTACTGACATTATCTTTGTAATTTATTGTAAAGAATCTGCTTCTATTTTCATCAGAATAAACTTTTTACGTTTGAAAATAAATATTGTGTGAATAGAAAAATTAACTTTAAACACTAACCAGTTCATTCTAGAGAAATAACAAAAAAAATTTCTGTTTCATAGAGTTTTCATGAATGAATAACAATTTTGAAAAAAAAAAAATAATCATCATTATTGCCCTAAGAATTTATTTTTATATTATGTTTATATTTATTAAATTACTTCTGTTCTTCGATTGACTGAAAGATTTTTGTTTTGAAGAACGAAAATGAAAAGTAGTATAAAATATATTTTGATCATTTACCGATAGAGGGCAGCACTGTTGAATTTAACAGTGTGGGAAAAATTGAACTCACGAGGGAAATTTTGAGGGGAAAATCGAGCTCATGAGGGAAATTTAGAGGGAAAATTTCAGTGACGAGGTTACCATCGCTGTCTGCAGCTGATACGTTCAAGCAGCAGATTTAAGAAGGAATTACAAAGGTGTGTATATTACATCTGTGCCACATATCATGTGTATATGAAACTGGCGTAATACTAAAGGAAATTCACCCTTTTTGTTATGGTAGCGTTAGTAATTGTTCGATATATTCAAAGTGACCTTATCGGTCTGCCTCTTTCCATATGATCAGTCTTCGGAAGTACTGATGACTAGCTTCAAGCAATCAAATACAAACATTTCCACTTTGATCCTCAGATCCTGCGGTATCAGCTCTTGCGCACAGCGTTTCGCGCATGACGTGATTATTTTTCATTGAACATATTCTAAGTATAATCTAACGGAGAACGTTATGGTGTAGAGGTATGATGTTCAAATTCAGGTTAGACAGCTTGAGTTCTATTCCATGCAGAGTTCAACTTGTAATGAATATTATTGTAACTAAGAACAAAAAAGAGAAGAAATAATGCTAAATTATTGTATGACAATTAAAATTTAAGGAATGACAATGACAAAAGCAATCAAAAATTAATTCTTATCCTGATTTAAAGTTACCCAGCGATTTCGGGTAAGTTTGCAACGCATAATAAATAGCATCTAAAATAATTCATTAAAAAATAAAGTATTATACCGTATTTACTCGCGCGCTTTTTTTCCAAAAAATTAGGGCAAAACTCCTAGGTGCATCTTATACACGGAATAATTTTTTACTGTTCGATGCAGTCGAACTTTATTACATATGAAACAAGAAATTATTTAAATAAGATATTAAAACTCATAAAATGTTACTTAATTGAAGTATTACTGCATATTTATTTCATTCCTTGCAATTTTTTATACAACAGAAGTAATGA
Organism: Maratus speculifer; assembly: GCA_964019185.1. Lineage (NCBI taxonomy): Eukaryota > Metazoa > Arthropoda > Arachnida > Araneae > Salticidae > Maratus > Maratus speculifer. The sequence goes on from CAXHSM010001534.1 coordinate 185,381, forward strand.
CATTATCTAAACGCTAATTAGCAATTTTCTTTCCCGTCACTCATTCCAATTTCCCGTACTACCCGATGTATTTTTTTGTACAACCCGAAGTCAAAAAATGCATTTTTGTCTTGTTTTCTGGTCTGGTTTAATGTTTGTTTGGACTTTTTTTTTTTTTTTTACTGAAATTCATTTGGTCATTCTTCATTAGCGTATCAATTAATGTTGCGCGTTATATAAGAGATTTTAAGAAATCGCCATTTTTACTTGTAGCAGTGCGTCTTATACACGCGTGCGCCCTATACACCAGTAAATACGGTAGTTAGGCCAATTCTGAACCTTAAAAAATATTTCCAGATGTAAAGCCTCTTAATTTACATTTCTCAACATCATAAGATTTGTATAATTTATGAAATTACAACAAATATATAGCATAAAGAAGAAAAAGAAGAGAACATTGAATATTTAATAAAAAAAGAACTATTTATTGTTCATATAAAATACATAAAATCATTGAAAAACAATTTTCAATGTTGTAACTCAATTATATATCCATCGCTATACAGGCCCGGACTGGCCAGGTCGGCTGGTCGGCGATCGCCGAGGGCCCCCGGCCCAAAGGGGCCCCGGAAGTGCAAGTCAAAAAAGGAATATGCGATTTTATAATTACTAGTTATATAAGAAAAAATTGAGTATTTTCCAATAATAATATGCGTTTAGAATAAATTTTAAACAATTGATAGTTTTTTCATGGTCGTCGTGTCACGTCGTTGGACAGACGGAATAGGGCTGCTGACTGATACACCGCTCTTTCTGGAGTACTCATAGAATCAGATTCAGAGTGCATCGCGACGCTCACTTGACAATCTCGTAGAGTATGGTTGTAACGAGTGCAATTTCACAGTGTGGTCAACATGAAGCAGTTGTACGAAAGCAACAGTACGAAAAGGAAAGAAAAAATAAGAAAATTTTTAAACATTGAAAAATGTTTAAAACTTTTAATACTTGGTTAAGTAGTAAGGACGACCCGATTCCACTCAATTTGCACAAAAAATTAGTTTTTTTTAACATACAATTAAGATCCTTTTAAAGAATACTACATACACATTTATGAAATATTTTATATTTTAAAACTACACTTTAAAATCACGATATTTTCTCAACATAGAAAATACACGATAATAACATTAATAATTACTTAGAAGCCTAGATTTTTGAATATTCAAATAAAGATTCATTATAAGATTAATTTAATTTAAATTTCAAGAAAAAAAAAAGACGGTAAAAAAATGATTAACTTTTGAAGATATGTTATAAAAAATATAGTTGTGAAAATATTTCTCTGTCATTTATTAGAGCTTCTTTCAAATCCAAAGGAGTTAGTTCCTGACACATTTCAAAATTCATTTTCTTCGGAAATGCATAAGTTTTGCTGTTTTTTCTTATTCAGAACATATGTAATCGAATGGTGTCTTCCATTTTTTTGAAAAAGACATTATATCTTTTAGAAATATTATCAAAGTTAGCATTTTGAATTGAATTTTTGGAAGCGATAACATTGAAAAGTGGAAAAATTTGCAGTCATGTGACAAAAATCTCTTACCATTTGATAATTTATTTACCAAAAATGGAAAAATTATTCTATTCCCAAATCCTTTAATAGTTCGCGCATGTCAATTTTATGCATTTACAGTTAAAAATTGTCAGAAAGTTTCGCGTTATTGAGAAGTGGATTGAAAACCACCCTAAGTGATACTTCCAAAGATTCCATTAACAGAAGTTTATTATCGCTATTAATATTTTTAAAGACCATAGTAACAGCCCTACACATTCTGAGAACATTTAAGTCCAGTTCTGGCCCGACTCTACTACGCAGAAAAAAAGTACACACCTGATCACAGCCTTAGGTATGAGTCTGCTGAAAAAATTAAACCCTGCCTCTGATAACATATAACTGTCGGATGCCCGCGTTTTTGCTTGGATGGTGTCAAACTAGCATCGGCTCGTGACGCACATTTATACTCATTCTCGTGAAAGTCATTCACTGGAAGCGGATCATATTTTATCGTCTTCGTTTAAGTTTTTATATCAGATTACCAGGTTCCCTAATTTTTTTTATCGGCCCAGCACTCCCGCTAAATTTCTTTGCCTGACAAGCCCGCAGACCGGGCTGGATACGGCTCTCGGGCCAAACTCGGGCCCAAGCAAACCTCTACAACAAATAATAGGCTCAATGTTCTGTAATATTATTTTAAAAGATCCATATGATAACATAATATTCAGCATGATGGTAGGTAATACTCCAGATATCTGTTACGAGTTGGCAATTTGCGTTAGCTACGGCCCCACCAGAGGCCGAGAGGTTCTGACCTCCAAACTTGTAGACGGTGGGTGCTGAGTTCGAACCCAATCACGATCGTATGCCTAACCGTTCGGAGTTTTCCGTGGTTTTCTTCGAACCTTGCATTTCTTTGCGTAAATACGGGTTAGGCTCCCTTAGAAAGACCCCCACGGAGGGCACCCCTCCCCTTTAGGGCCTATATCCCACGTGTAGATAATTTGCCAGCATATAACACAAACAAACAAAGCGCCAGCTATGTCCTTCAAGGAAAGATATGTGAAAGACTTTTAGGAAAACAGACTCCCTAGTAAGCAGAAGATTCACAGTTCCAACCGTGATGTTGGAATTTGAAGTTTTCATACTAACTAGGGAACTGCAAGAAGTGTAAGTCACCGACTTTAACGAAAGTGATATCGTTGGAAAGATCTCATTATGAGGAATTAAAAACTCAAGGAAGTACCCGTCGGAATCGAGTTGTTTTCGAGATATCTGACAATTTATGTAACGTAGCTAGTGCATACTTACTGGGGAATCGCAAAAAAATAAGTTTTGAGATTTTGACGAAAGTGGTATTGTTGGATAGATCTTATCGCAAGGAGTAAAAAATTCAAAAGAACTACCCATCGGATATGAGCCGTTTTCGAGATATCCGATAATTTAAGCCACGTAACTAGTACATATTGGACTAGTGCACACCTAACAGAGGACCGCAAAAAACTGTTGTCTCGATTTTGACGAAAATGATGTCGTTGGAAAGATATCATTTTGAGAAGTAAAAAACTCGATGGAGCTGCCCTTCGGAAATGAGTCGTTTTCGAGATACCCGACAATTTATGTAACTTAATGCAGTTTCCCAGTAAGTGTGCATTAGCTACGTGATACAAATTGTCGGATATCTTGAAAACGTTTCATTTCCGACGGTGATTCCGTTGAGTTTTTTAATCCTCCCGATAATATCTTTTCAGCGATACCACTTTCGTTAAAATCGAGACCAAAATTTTTTGCGGTTTCCCAGTAAGTGTTCACTAGCTACATGACATAAATTGTCGGATATCTCGAAAACGGCTCATTTCCGACGGGTAGTTCTATTGAGTTTTTTACTCCTCACAATGAGATCGTTCCAACGATACCACTTTCGTCAAAATCTTGTAGTTCCCTAGTAAGATAAACATTAAAAAAGAAAAATCGTATTTTTTACCGATGTAAGGGTTTATATTATTTTTTTATCACTAATATTCATATATATATATATATATATATATATATATATATATATTTAATTACAATTTTCTTTTAAAAACGAGCGGTTTATTAATGATTTAGCATTTTAAATTTTGTTTAAACATTTTTTTTTTTCGTTTTTAAAAATTTTTAATTTTATTATCTTCGCTATTTTTTTTTTATTTCGCGTTTTTAAAAAATTTTGCATTTTGAATTTTATTTAAGTAATTTAATTTAAACATTTTTAATTTAATTAAAATAAATAACTTCCTTTTACTTTAAATTTATTGATGCTACCATCTATCTAAGAATTTAATAATTATAAATCAACAATTTGGATTTATTAATTAAAGGATAAGATGTTTTCAAAGATAAATTACAGGAAATGGTCTGTGCGATCTGCGATCATACGTACCCACTTTTTTTTATCACTGTTATGTCACTTTAAATATTTACTTAGGTATCACAGTAGGATTTAGATTATTATGACTTCGACACTGTCATCTGATTGCCGAAAACTAAAAATATACCTCACGCTCATTTTTAAGTAATAACCACTTAAAATGAATAATAATTATTATTTTTTTTCTAGCATGGAATTAGTTTAGGTATGGTGTGTTGCGAATGCCTCCTTGGTTTCGAAAACCAATTTTTGTTACTGTTCGTTGCTGTTGGCAACGAACCTTTTGTTTTTACTTTGTCAGACGATTTTTGTTCTCAGACTAGAATTTTTTTTTGGAACCGACTCGTTCGGTAAAAATTGAACTCTCAATGAGAGTAAGAATTAATATACCTTTTTGTAAATAATAAATGTAAATAGTCTTTTTTTAATCTGAAGTTAATTTAATTGCTTTAAGTAAGATTCACTGCGTTTTAGAATTTAATATTTGAGCTGACATATTAATACGAACTTTTCGACAATTGGAATTCTATTCGAACGATTCAAACACGCAATCTTAGATATTATAATGATGTTGTGCATCATCATGGTGCATAAAAATAATATAAATATATACAGGGTGCTTATAAAGTCCCGGACCCATTTTGATGTTTAATAACTCATAAAATAATAAAGATAGATTAAAATTAATAACATAAATGGTTAGATAGAATCAAAAAGTTTCATGACCCTTGTGAATGAACTTCCACGTGTGCCCCCTTCGTCGCACGGAGAATATCAAGTCGATAGTCAATTTCACGCACAGGTAACAGCAAGCATGTCGGCATCCACAGAGGCTATTGCGGTTGTAATTCTGGCTTTTAAGTCATCAATGTTCGACACTCTCCTCCTGTAAATATTGTCCTTTACAAATCCCCAAAGGGATTTGTAAAACATTGCAGAACATTGATGTCGAGTATTGATGACGTAAAAGCCAGAATTACAACCGCAATAGCCTCTGTGGATGCCGACATGCTTGCCGCTACCTGACGAGAAATTGACTATCGACTTGATATTCTCCGTGCGACAAAGGGGGCACACGTGGAAGTTCATTCACAAGGGTCATGAAACTTTTTTGAGTCTATCTAACCATTTATGTTATTAATTTTAATCTATCTTTATTATTTTATGAGTTATTAAACATCAAAATGGATCCAGGACTTTATAAACACCCGTGAAAGTAAGTTACCAACATTACAAAAAGCTTACATTTTACTCAACTATTTTTCAAGTGATAAAGTAGCCTAAATGTGGTTTTTGCCATCCAAGCCTAAATTTAAAAATAAAATATTCTGTTTTCGTTAAATTTCCCCGTAAGGGGCCCCTTTTCAGTCTCTAGCCGAGGGCCCCCAAAGGAGCCAGTCCGGGCCTGTCGTTATAGTAATAAATACTAGCACTAGTATTTTTCAAACAAGAATAAAAAATGTCGAATATATAAAATTTGAAATTTGAGAAGCTCCGCCCCGAATAACGCTTTTAAATGAATTTTATGTTTTTTACACATATTAGTGAAGTTAAATACGTGTAATAGCTAGTTCACACTTTCAGCATTTGTATAAAATATTTCTGCAGATATGGAGGATTTTCGACAGTAGCACCTATAATCAGTAAACTATAAACATCAATATTACATTGAGACAGATCAAAGTTGCATTGAATTTGGTCAAAAATTTTAGTGCCTGTTTATTTTCTATATTATTAAATATTAGTAAGTAAATAATCACAAAATATTAACTCATTTGCAACATTTATATAATCATGTGTCTGATAAATGAGTATATTATTCCTTTCCATGAAAATTTATTTGGATTAAACAAATTCAAAATAGCATTCAAAATTAACTTACAAAATAGTAGTATTTCATAAAAATGATTGATTTTTGCAATTGATTGAGCATAATTTTGTGTACTTATTTCCTTAAAAAAAAAAAAAAAAAAAAAAAAAAAAAAAATCCGTACTGCGAATTTTCTTCAATGTCTAAAGAAAATATAAATATGAAAATTGGTCAGAATTTTATCTTCTTTAAAATTGTAACTAACAAATAACATGCTATGGCAAGGATTTTGGAACTATTTAAAATGAAGGCAAAAGTCCTTCTATTTTTATACAGTAAATTCTTTCTTAGAAAATTTGTGAAAAAATTCGGTTTTTCCATGCAGATATACACAAGGTAGAAAAAAAATCTTACTCGTAACTTTTTGCATAGTAACATTTACGATGTACATTTTTGTAGGCATAGCTGTTCAAGTATGAATAGAAAATACATAAACATTCTTGATTTCAAAGTTCAACCCAAAAAGAAAATAATAATAGAGTAGCTACTTCTTCGAAAAGTGGCTCACATTGCTAAGATCCTGGCAGCAAAGCTGTTCGCACGCATGGCCACGTTGAATTGCTCGGTGTTTGCGCTTGGCGATCGATAGACCCTAGCAAGGCACTCTCATTGCCAGGGTTTATAGACATCGGCGATGTTTTATTTTCTCAGGTTGCTTTGCGCTAGTCAGCGGTTGTTGCGATAGCAAACAGAATTTTAGGTTGTTTATTTCGGTGAAACCTCTTAAAAAGATGTTAAAAATACTCCCTCTGTCCCAAATTAGTTCGACATTTAGGTTGAAAATTTTGTCCCAAATTAGTTGCGACAATTCAAGTAGGCGGAATCATAAATAACTTCTGATACAGTTTAGTGGATAGTCACAAGTAAAATTATACTAGAATTAATATAAAGGCTTATACTAGGTGTCAGAAGCATTGTTAACTCGAATTTAAAGTAAAAGAAAAAGAAATAATGATTTAGAAACTTCTCTAAATAAAGAAATGAATGAGCGCAAATGAGCGCAACGCTGCACTGGAATGTTTGAAATGGTATTTGAAAAACTGTAAACTAAGCCTTCATGCCATAAATGTTGCAGCTATTAAATTCAATGTGCACAATGTTTACATCCTATCCCGTTAGCAGAAGCAGGCAAAGACGTCAAAAATAAAAGATGGGGAAATTTACAGAGAAAGTTTACATAAAATTGCAAATGCGGATGAAAAAAAATGCCACTGAGCGAAATCAAAGATATCCCAATAAAACGAAGACAATCTCTGCGAAGATTATCATATGTTGTTATCATTTGTATATCAATATTACACATGATTCTCAAAGCGGAAAAAATTTTGAAGCGCATTTCATCCATCATTAAGCAAAGTCTAATAGAAAAAAACAAGGTCGACAATATTCGATTTTGTTTGCAGCATGCTTATGCTAAAAGATACTTTTCAGAAATTTTGGAATAAAATGTTCATAAATGAGTTCACGATTGATAAACTTGAAGATAGTTTTATATGTTTACTGTTAAAAGTTTTTAAAAATGGGGGCGTGGTTTAAGAACGTGTGAACGGGGATTTTTTAAACTAATTAATTATTTATTTATGGAATGATGGAGGGAATGTTAGGCGCGTAAATATTGTTGATTGATAGTATAGCTTTCTAAAAAATGTTGTAACAAAATCATAAAGTCATAAATATCAATAATCAGTACAAAAGTATTCAAATGTCTCAACTAATTTGGGACAGAGGGAGTAATAAATATCAAAATTACATGTTAAAAAAAGTTTGTCAAGAAAATATAAATGAATAAAAATAAATATACATAAATATAAATGTTAAAAAAAATTATAAAAATGACAGATGTTTAAAAAATAAAATAAAAATAAAAATTACAAAAAAAAAAAAAAAAAAAAAAAAAAAAAGAAAAAATCTATATAAAAACGAAAATTAATTATAAAATGAAAATAAGCAGTAAGAAAGTAAACATAAACAGAATTGTTGATCAGCATCTGCATTTCCCGCATGTTATGTTCATTTTGCGTCATTTCTCAGGGGGTTTTATTTTTAGGTAGCTTTCATTACAAAAAGTAAAAAAGCTACCTATTGCAGCCGTCCGGAGGAAAACACTTCCAGAAAATTTTGGTATATTTTCACCGATCAGGACCCCCAGACCCCAAAACCACCCTCCGTTCAAATGTTGATATATATATATACCCATATATATATATATATATATATCTGATTTTTGTCATGCGATAACTAACGTATTTATGAACCGATTTGAATGAAACTTGGTATGTAGATAGTACATACAAATATCTCGACCGAGTTCGTTGCCCAGCATCATCCGACATTTTGTTTCAAAATGGCGGAAATTTTAATTTTTTTTAAAAATTTAAAATTTAAAATTCAATGCAAAAAAATTAAAATTCGAAAACTATTTTTCTTTTACGTGTTAGAACTTAAAACAACGAATCCAGAACACTTTTTATTTTGTCTATATCTTAAAAAATGATTGAGTTATAGCACTTTGAATTTTTCTTATGGCTGACATTTTGAAACGATCTGATATTTGTCACGCCATAACACGTGTATTTATGAACCGATTTGAATGAAACTTGGTATGTACATAGTACATACAAATGTCTCGACCGAGTTCGTTGCCCAGCATCATCCACCATTTTGTTTCAAAATGGCGGCCATTTTAAATTTAAAAAAAAATTTTAAATTTTAAATTAAATCTGAAAAAATTAAAAGTTGAAAACTATTTTTCTTTTACGTGTTAGAACTTAAACAACGATTCCAGAACACTTTTTATTTTGTCTATATCTTAAAAAATGATTGAGTTATAGCACTTTGAATTTTTCTTGTGGCTAACATTTTCAAACGATCTGATTTTTGTCACGTCATAACACGCGTATTTATAAACCGATTTGAATGAAACTTGGTATGTACATAGTACATACAAATGTCTCGACTGAGTTCGTTGCCCAGCATCATCCGCCATTTTGTTTCAAAATGGCGGCCATTTTAAATATTTAAAAAAATTTTAAATTTAAAATTGAATCTGAAAAAAATTAAAATTTGAAAACTATTTTTCTTTTACGTGTTAGAACTTAAAACAAAAATTCTAGAACACTTCTTATTTTGTCTATATCTTAAAAAATGATTGAGTTATGGCACTTTAAATTTTTCTTATGGCTGATATTTTGAAACGATCCGATTTTTGTCACGTGATAACACGCGTATTTATCAATCGATTTGGATGTAACTTTGTGTGTATATAGTATTTACTGAGGCCTGAATCGAGTTTGATACTCAGTTCCCTCCGCCATCTTATTTCAAAATGGCGGCCATTTAAAAAATTTTACAAATTTTAAAATTTAAAATTAGGTACAAGAAAGTGATAAATTGAAAAAGATTTTTTTTATGCATTTGAACTTGATACAAAGATTCCAGAGCATTTTTTGTTTCGTCTGTATCTTAAAAAATGGCTGAGTTATCACATTTTTAATTTCTAGTGTTGCCTATATCTTGAAATGATCTGTTTTTAGTCACGTGATAACACGCGGATTTATAAACTGATTTTGATATAACTCCGTGTGCACATAGCACATAGCAATGATTTGACCACGTTCACTGTCCAACTTCTTCAGTCCTATTGTTTCAAAATGGAAGCCATTTAAGTTTGTCAAAAATCTTTTAAATGTATAATCATGTACAAACAAAAAATTAGAAATTGAAAAAAGGTTATTTTTAAAGTATTTATCTTAATAATGAATTCAGGAGTATTTTTTGCTTTGCATTTAACTTAAAAAACGCCTAAGGAGTTTGAATTTCTAATGTGGGTGACATTTAAAAAAAAAATCAATTTGCCCGCGACAGCACTCGTATATATTAATCGATTTCAATATGAGTGTGTATGTGCACCTGAATTAAGATTTCGACCAAGCTCATAATCAGGTTCCACTAATTTGAGCTTAGTATTTTTGAATAATATAACTTAATTTAAAATAAATAAACAAATATATAAGTTATGAAAACTACCTCTTCCTCCCGGCACTGTCGGAAGGACTATTCTTACCCGGAGCTGTTTAAGCGCTGGTTTCGAGAATAGCCTGCACGGACTCCCTTTTGATCTAGTACTTATATGTTTGATTGAACAAGATCAATTAAACAGTGAAATACGCAGAGTCTTTGTCTCTTGGTATTTTTTCAAACGCGGTATATAAAAAAAATAAGTTAGGCATTTTTAATGTATTGTTCAAAACTCATGTAATTTCCACGCTAAATATTAAAAGAATTTCCATGGTGAAATAAATTTATATATTTTACCTCATTACTTTTTAGTATGACTGTATATTCAAGGCGTTGTTTCGAATAGGTGCTATCAGAATTTTTGATTAATCTTCGATAATTGGTTGCCCTGACTATTGACACATCCTATAAATTATATTGTTTTATGATTTTAGGGGGGGGGGATCCATCATTTTAAATTTGATAGACATTTATCATATAGGCAGAATATGAAAAAGACTCTTATGAGCTGTTTAAATTACCATAAACTTAAGGACAATTATAATATCTTGAATGGACGCTATTCAATTATTCGTTATAAGTATTGATGTGTCAACCTAGTATTAATGTCAATGCTATGAATTTTATAGTCGGCTTTCTTTATCTGTAATTTAGACTCAGTGGATTCAGTTTTTCTCATCTGTAAATATCATTATTCTTGTTGTAATTCTTTATTTATTTGTACTTTTAATTTGTCTTTATTTTTCATTTTTTATTGTAGCGTATTGACAATGGTTGTATGCCTTGTTAGCTGTTTAATTTTAGTTAATTATTATATAATAACTTGTTGGGTTGGCAGTTGGCGATGTCGCCTGTTTACTGCATCTGTAATTTTTCCAAAACAGATTACTGTTTTAGTTGTAATTTTTATTATTGTTACTATTTTCTTGTCAGTTTGTGCGTTGCATATTGCCTTTGTGTTCATTGGATGGCGGTAGGGACTTTTCCCTCGGGACGTAAAAACCCATAAACCTAACGGTTGTGGTCCCGGTGGGGTGTCTTCTTGTTTTATGATTTTATGTGTTTGTTTTTTATGACTGGAGACATATCTTCTCGGTGAATATTACTACAAAGAATATGCCGATAAAATTATTAACGATTATTTATAAATTCCAGATTATTCAATTAATTAATCTTCACAAGGCACACTCAAAGCAATAATGAACTATCTAGCCTCAAATTCAAAAACTTGGGCCGTCATAAGCAGGGGTGGGGAAATTTTCAAAAATCTTACCGGCCAAGGATTTATTTCACCAGCCTGCAAGATGCAACACACTGTAAAAAAAAATTCAAGAGGTTACTAAAAATTTTTTAGTAAATTTGTATTCCACAGAATTTTTTAGTAACTATTACAAACTTTTTTTTGCAAGCGAAACAATCATTTCTTTTGTAAACTGAACAAAAGAATTTTTTGTATAACTAACTTAAAAATTTTTAGTATGAGCCACCAAGCAAATTTTAGTAACAGCTCCAAAATAATTTTTAATAACCATTACGTGGGCTCGAAGGGCAGGAGCTTCCTTCGAACTGCATCCAGACTTCTGGAGCGGAAGATTTTCGGCAAAACCGCAATAGATGGCAGCACCAAACTGCTCCGTCAGGATATTCATAATCCCTTTATTAACGAGTACTTACACTGCATCGGGGTATATTTGGCAGTGGCCAGTATCGAACCCGGGACCTTTTAGCCTGGAGTCCGTTACTATAACCACTATGCTATCAAGACCACACCTAGTGAGGTTTAGTAATAAATATTAAAAATATAAAATTATTAACTCTATTCGTTGCTAACTTTTTTCTAGTAATTCTTACAGATTATCTTGTAACCGACTAAGATTACTAAAAAATTTTTAGTAATTACAAGGATCACTAAAGTTTTTTTAGTAGATCGACACTTTTTTTTTACAGTGTACGCACACAGTTGAAAATAGTTATGACAAAATCGCATACGAAATTACTATTGCTACATTACACTTCCATAACTCTTTTTTCCCTATAAAATTAAGAAATATATGCAACAAAGATAAGCTTAACATAAGATAGAACATGGTATCATATTTATACTGTAATAGTTTGGAAAGTTAAAATATCTAGATTGAAAAAGTGTCACTGATAATGTCTCTATTCCCTACAGTTTTTTCAAAAACTAAAAATGCACTCGCCTTGCCAGAAAATCCACTTCCCACTGGCGAGCAAAATTATGTATTTCCCAGGGATGCAAGTTAGTCACTTTTCTCACTTTTAGTCACTTTTTTGAAATTTTGTCACTCTGAATCACTATTTTTTAAAAAAGTCACTTTTAGTCACTTTTTTGACTAAAGATTGGCTGCGAAAGCAGTATTGTATTTAGAAGTGTTTCTCTGTGAAGGATTTCTTTGGCTTATAGGTAAACATTGTAGAATTCCGGAGTGGAAAATTGTACTTTTTGACGAATGACATTATTCTCCCTCCCCTTTCCCCCTTCCCAAATTCAACACTCTCTGAGAGTGAAGGATCTGTAGAAACTGGTTCGCTCACTTTTCATTAAAAAATGTTACTAAAATTGACATTTTTATCTTTCAGTCTTGTTGTTATCCCAATATCAATTGTTGTTGATATTTTCATTGTGAAAGAACTGCATTAAAATTTTCTCACTTGTTATGACATACAAAAACAGGATAACTGCTAATATGGGCAAGACATTCTTCACTTCAATTTGAGTTTCAGTGAAAAGTAGGATAGAATTAATAAAAGAATCCCTTCATATGATTTTAAGATCTAGAACGCGGAACACTCTTCATTGAATTTCCATTCAACATTTCTATCCTTTTTTTTATTGCAAGAATGGAAACAGAAAGTTCTTAAAAATTAATCATCGCCTTTATGATATTAAATTAATTTTAGCATTTAAAAGATCTGAGTAATTAATGGTATTTATTAATATATTATGTATGTGTTTTTAAGATTTCTATTATCTTTCAGAGTATTGTGAGTAACCGTTACAGTTAATACAAGGAATTTATTTTTTATAATTTCCTTGCTTCTTATACACTATATTGCCATTGATTATGGGACACATGCGATTTTAGACATTTTACTAAATATCTAGAAAAATACATGAGGAATCATCTCGAAACTCTTAGTGTATAAATATAATAGTATACGTCATACATCTCCGTGAAGATTTTTTACCGAAACTCCATAGGGGACCGTCAACAAATTAAAAAAGAATGAATATCTTTTGAATAACCCTGTCAAAACTAATATAGCAAAAGCGCTCAAACTCTAGATTATGATTGAATGCCTTATTGTAATACACTGTGTTCATTTTTATGTAAATAGCATGCATACTCGCAGAGTAATTAAGGTTTTTATAAAAATGGCCCCAATTTTTTCTAAGTTTATCCCTTATAATTTTCAGAGTTCTTAATATAAAATAATATTTTTTTCAGAAAATATGACAAACAACATTGCACACAGTACCCTGTAATCAGAATTAAAAAATAATAAAAATTGTATGAAAAATGAGTAGGTTCACTAAATAATGTTTTACTGCGCATGCGTCAAAGATATCAAAATTTCATTTGCATATTATGTTAGCTAAATGTATAGAGCAACTTTTGTAAAAGTCTCAAAATTATAGCTTGAAAATTCTGAAAGTAATCGTCTATAGAAAAAGGACAAAATCCGTTGTTTCCAAAATGAAGCAAAAAAATGAGGGATTTTATCCAAAAGTAGTCGTAACATCCCGTATTGTGTATATTCTATATTGACACTAATCAATGAATATATGGATACAACCCCTCTTGTTTTTGCTTCATTTTGAGAATAACGGATTTTCAACTTATTCAATTGACGATTATTTTCAGAATTTTCAAGTTATGATTTTGTGACTTTCACAAAAGTTGCTCTATACATTTAGCTAACATAATATGCAAATGAAATTTTGATATCGTTGACGCATGCACAGTAAAAAATTATTTAGTAAACCAACTCATTTCGTATACAATTTTCATTATTTTTTAATTCTGATTACAGGGTACTGTGTGCAATGTTGTTTGTCATATTTTCTGAAAAAAACATCATTTTATATTAAGAACTCTGAAAATTATAAGGAAAAAACTTGAAAAAATTTGGGACCATTTTTATAAAAACCTTATTTTACTCTGCGAGTATGCATGCTATTTGCATAAAAATGAACACAGTGTATTACAATAAGGCATTCAACCATAATCTAGAGTTTGAGCCCTTTTGCTACATTAGTTTTGACAGGGTTATTCAAAAGATATTCATTCTTTTTTAATTTGTTGATGGTCTCCTATGGACTTTCGGTAAAAAATCTTCACGGAGATGTATGACGTATACATAGATGCCAACTTCTCCGGAAATTCCGGAGTTTCTCCGGAAAAGTACGCTAAAATACGGTAGTACGGTAATAAGGTAGAAAATACGGAAATTTACGGCAAAAAAATCGCGATATTTTCGATCATTTTTTGGGACAAAAAGTAACGATCTTTTTCGATCAATCATTGCAAAAAATCGCGAAATTCTACAATAGGTCATTGAAATACATCGTAAATACATTTCCATCAGTTGTTCGCCACAGAAGATCACGGTTTTCTTCAGTTACTCTCAGGAAAAGATCGCGATTTTCGTCAGTAATTCGCGGTAAAAAAAATCACGATTTTCGCCAGTAAGTCATGGCAAAACAGCGCAATTTTCCTCAGTCGCGGTAAAAGATCGCGATTTTCGTCAATCATTCGCGTAATAAAACCACGATTTTCGTAATTCATGACACAAAATCGCGATTTTCGTCTATTAGTCTCTAGAAAAGATCGCGGTTTTCGTCAGGTAGTCTTCCGAAAAAAAAAAAAGGGATCTTCGATAGTAGGTCTGGGAAAAGATTGCGATTTTCGTCACTCAGTCTCGGAAAAAGATCGCCATTTTCGGGAGTCATTCGCGACAAAAGATCGCAGGTTTCGTCTTTCAGTTTTGGAAAAAAATTCCGATTTTTGTCTGTCATTCCTGATAAAAGATTTCAATGTTCGTAAGTCACTCTTTGGAAATGATCGCGATTTTCGTCAGTCACTACAGGAAAAGACCGCGATTTTCGTCAGTTATTCGTGATAAAATACCGCGATTTTCGTCAGTCATTCGCGATAAAAGACCGCGATTATCGTCAGTCATTCGCGATAAAAGATCGCGTTTTTCGTCAGTCATTCGCGGCAAATGACCGCGATTTTCGTCAATCATTCGCTTTAAAAGATCACGATTTTTGCCAATTATTCGCGTCAAAAGATCGCGATTTTCGTTAATTACTCTCGGGAAAAGATCGCGATTTTCATCAGTCAGTCTGTGGAAATTATCGCGATTTTCGTCAGTCATTCTCTGGAAATGATCGCGATTTTCGTCACCTCTACAAAAGATCCTATTTTCATCTGTCAGTTGTGGGAGGAAATCACTTTGTTAGCAAAGCAGTTGCGAAGAAAAAAGTATTTCATGAATTTCACAGCTAGTATAGAAATCATGGATTTTTTGCTCTGTAAGGATAAAAAATATTCCATTTGTATAAATTTATTAGATTTTTTTTAATTACATAAAAAAGTGACAACATTTATTTTAATTTTGTTTGTATGAGTAAATACAAAAGCTGTCAGAGTTGAGGATTGAGAAAGTATGTGTAAAAAATATTTTAAAAATACCTCGAAAAAAATTATGTGCAACTCCTGAAACGACTCCTGAAAGGTGACTATTTTACTCCTGAAGAGTGTCCAAAACTCCTGAAATTTAACTAGTTCACTCCTGATATGATATTTACAATGTTGGCATCTATGCGTATACTATTATATTTATACACTAAGAGTTTCGAGATGATTCCTCATGTATTTTTCTAGATATTTAGTAAGATGTCTAAAATCGCAAGTGTCCCATAATCAATGGCAATATAGTGTATTAATGAAGTTCTACTGTAATTTGTCAAATTTTTCTTTGGATTACCTTTGATAATGTAGCATTAATATAAGATTGTTTGATAGTTTCAAAATTCTTCTTATTTACTAAAAAAAATTTCAATGTCCTTTATGTTAAAATATTTTTTACTATTTCATTGTTATGTGGCATACTTTTACGCTATGTAATCAGTATTTCACTATTTATCTTCCATTACAATATTTATGTAATTATTAATCTTCCATTAGTTGTACAGGTCTTTTAAAATGAGCTTTGACCTTGTACCAATTATAATCAATGTTTTGTATTTTTATAATAGGTGGTGGTGTATTTGTGTCGGCCGATTATCTACACTAGGGATATAGGCCCATGGGGAGGAATGCCCTTCGTGGGAGTCTTTCTAAGGGAACCTAACCCGTATTTACGCAAGGTTCGAAGAAAACCACGAAAACTCTGAACGGTTAGGCCGACGGCCGCGATTGGGTTCGAACCCAGCACCTGCCGTCTACCAGTTGAGAGGTCAGAACCTCTCGGCCACTGGTCAGGCATTTTTATAATAGGATGATGTTAAAAACGAATAACATTCATTCTAAGTACAGTAGACTTCCTCATATCCGCAAACCAGAAATCCGCAACTCTCTAAAATCTGCACATATTTTATGGACGTAAACAATGAAACTTTCAATTTGGATATTGGGAATTTGATTTTTTTTTAGTTATGTATCAATTCCATATGTTTTTTATTTTGTAATTTCTGTTAATATGACTGAGTTCATGTTTTTTCATGAAGGAAGAATAAATTTATTACTGAAAAAGTTCAAGATGGTGCTGATATTACTGGTAATCACAATCTTCAATATATTTATGCATTAATGCAGATTTTTTTTGTTATTAAGCCTGGCTAAACTTGGAAAAAAAAAAAAAAAAAAAAAAAAAAAAACTTAAGGAAACCATTATAAAGGAATCTCTTGGGAAAATTTCTTTAAAAGATTTAGTTTGTAATAATGTATTGTCATGGTATTATGGAATTTGGAAGGGATTGCTAGAAAATACATAAAAGTATGTATTTTATGAACATTTGAACACAATTTTCTGTCGCCTGATATTTCATACCGCCCTTAATATAGAATGGTCTGTCCCGACTATTCTTGAGTAGGAGACATGATGACATTTAATTTTTCATTGATGATGGTCAAATGCATCGTTCAAAACAGCTTTGTAGTTATGGATTTTTAATATTTAAATCTATGCACTTTGATACATTTCATTTGTGTTTAATTATTTTTTTGAGATGAATTTAGCTTTAGAATTTTAACTTCTCTTTATTTCCACCATTTTTTGTTAAATATGTTCCTTTTTTTTGTATAGTTAGTTGCAGTTAAAATATGAGTTTGTCTCAGAAAATATTCAAGGATGTTACCAATCAGCCTTTTAATATCACTATTTGCAAACAGATTTTCCATTCCTAATCTAATGGAAAATGAAGATTGTTCTTTAAAAATAGAGGTTATTAAAAAGTGATAGGTAGCATCCCTGATATTTTTTTGTGACAACAGCCTACTTATTATTTTCAATTTTTAAAAAAATATTAACATTGTATTTTTTGTTTTAAATCATTAAAGAAAACTGAGGTTTGATCTTATCTGGCATTTTGGTAGGGGATTTTCATTTAAAAAACAAATGTATTTCATTTAAATGATTAATTTGCAAATTTATTAAAAAAAATCTTTGTCTTGTACCATTTACGTCACTTTTTTTTTGCTTTAGTATTTTTTTTTACATGTTTTAGTCACTTTTATGATATGCTTTAGTCACTTTTTTGACATACTTTAGTCACTTTTAGTCACTTTTTTTGGAATTTTAGTCACTTTTCTCACTTTTTTGGAAGCATTATTACAGTTGCATGCCTGATTTCCCTACCCCTGGTTATAAGCATGTTAGAATATATACAGGATGTCCAGCAAACAAGACCCCGACTTCAAAATTAAATTACTCAAAAACAAAGATCTATAGAATTATGCGGTATATTAGGTAAGTCGTAAAAATCTTAAATAGAAGTTTTGAACGATGATTTTTTTTTTTTTTTGAAAAGATTGTGTTCAGATTGCAAAGAATGCTTGATTTGACATGTTTCTTGTTTTAGATTGCTTGCAGAGAGCCAGTTTTTCGGCTTTGTTGTGCCATATTTTAACGATTTTTCGAACTAAATTTTAGAAATTTCGAAATTTAAAGAAATTAAAATTCTAAAAATCATTAAAATATGGCACTGTAAGTCGAAAAACACGTTCTCTGCAAGCAATCTAAAACAAGAGAAATGTCAAATAAAGCATTCTTTGCAATCTGAACACAATCTTTTCAAAAAAAAAAAAAAAAAAAATATCATCGTTCAAAACTTCTATTTAAGATTTTTACGACTTACCTAATAAACAAACCGTTTAAAGCATAATTCTATCAATCTTTGTTTTTGAGAAATTTAATTTTGAAATCAGGTTCTTATTTGCTAGACACCCTGTATCACTATAATTTTTGAAATTTATTTATTTATTTATTTTATTTATTTATTTATTTATTTATTTACCTATGCGGGAGAAAACGTTATCAACGATAATTTTCTTTTATCTTCGCAACAACCAATCTCAATATTCTTGGTTAAAAATTTTATTCTTTTAAGCCAGTTAGAAAAATATACGATTTTCCCGCCTCCTTATTATTATTATTATTATTATTATTATTATTATTATTATTTTAATATTAACCATCTCAGGAATTCGGAATTAAACATTATTTTTGCCGACATTAATGCAATTATATATTAATATTATTTGCATAAATCTCGCGATTTTGAAAAAGAAAAGAGTGCTTACTAAAAAAGAAAAGTAGATCCCCTGTTTATCATTATATATGAATTATCTCTTTTCAGATTGCAGCGAAATCTTCCATTTTCATTACGTAGCTGTTCATAGCATTCAGGACGATTCTTCCATAATCGTAAATTTTCCTAATTCACATATTAAAAACAATGTTAAAAGCATCGTTTTTGCTTCAAGCGAAAACTTCATGATGAACTCTTTACAAAAAATCATATCATCATCTACTACATAAAAAAAGCAACTTTGCATTTCAGTCAGAAGGTTTATACTATTTTGATAAAAATACTATTTTTATACAGGTGTATAATTTATTATACTTTGTTTTTAGTTATAGAGCAACAGGGAGATTTCTAAACTTTATTACTCCGATTATTAAAGATTACCTTTTTAAGAATTTCATGAATTAAAACATAAATTTCTTTTTCTATTAAAGATAATCTTTCGTGACGCATTAAACAAGTAAGAAAAATCATGTGTTAAGCATAGATTATGAAGCACTTTCCAACACTTTTTGAAATCTTTAACAAAACAACCAAGGGAAATAACATATTATTGTTCATATCCAAATATGTATTCCAATACTTTTGAAAAGCCACGTATTTGATCTTTCGGTTAATATATAGACTATATAATGGTAAAATTTAGTTTAGCAAGAAAACACCTAAGGGGTTGAAATTTTCCTTTCAGCAATTTATACTAGTAGATGGGAACATACTTGAACACTTTTGTTTAGCCATGTAAAATACATAGTACCTTTAATACACGAAAGTATTTTGCCAAAGTTTAGTTTAAAAATAAATTCTCTTTAAACTACTTAAATCAAATTTCTAGAAATTATCATCTAAAGGCGACCATGTATCCAGTTCTTTGCGTGACCCTGTATATTATTTTATCTATATTCTAAAAAACATTTTTTAGTAAACTAAATGCAGCTCATCGTAAAAAGGCATAACATATTTAAAAACTACCTTTAAGTAAATTACGCTCATATTCAGTAACCTTTCCGAAATCTTTTGTGTAACCCTGTATATCTAAATTGCGTAACAATTAGCACTTATATAAATCATATAATATGCGTAAATCTAGTGAAACTTAAAAGCGTATATCATAATTAAAAAAGCATTTCATCCATCTAACAGCCATCTTCCATAATATACAGGACTTCGGATAGAATATACTATTTGAAATCTTTTGCATATCCCTGTAAATGATAAGCACTAGTATTATGCATGAAATAACTCATATTAATCCTCAGCAATGTATATCAATTTTATTATACATGAAATAGTTTACCATAATTAAAATATATCGCAAACATTTCCCTCCGTTATTATTATGTATTGGAATTCTTTTGTGTAGCCCTGTAAATGAATAATAACTATTCTTTTCGCTGCATACTTTGCAAAATGAAGATTTTAGTGCTCTTTGTAGATGCACATAAATTTGAAGATATTTGACAGGGTGTAACATCTTTAAAATTCATCTGAAAGGATTTTTCTCCATAGGTCGTAATGTAATGAAAAACTTTGACTGTCTCTGTAAATAAACTAACCATGGCAAAACCTTAATTTTCAATGGGGTTCGTGCTCGGGTAAAAGACATTAACATCCAAAAATTTCGTGGCAATCCGAGTATATTAACGAGAGTTAGAGCGCGGACAGACTGCCAGACGGCCAGACAAACCGAATGCATAAGCACTTTCAACTTTGTTGGAAAGTGCTAATAATAAAAAGGAGTGTTGTATTTTAACTGATGATGGAGCCTTATTTACTATTATTAAATTCTAAGCGCTTTTTTTATACCAGAACCGAAATATGAAAACTGTGGCAGATTTGTGTTTTACGAAATGTGACAGAACGTAAAGTGAAATATCATTTACACTACCAAAATCACAAAAGCTACCAAGAGCCCAGAAGCCTGGAATTAAAAAATTAATAAAAGAAAATAACACTTCAAAACATTATTTCGATGCTATATACAATCTTTGCATTCATTTTAATGCACTAAATTTCAGTACCATAGTGACATAGTAAAACATTTGTGTAAGTTACCCCATAAAATTGGTGGCAACTTTGCTGCCTCCAATTTTATGTAGTATTTTTTTTCACTTATATAATGGTGTAATTTAAGCATATATTACTGGTGTATACTACCTTTAATTACTTACCTTTAATTACTATAATTACTACATAATGTTACATCGGTTAAAATACTCCACAAAATTGGAAGAAGCAAGGCTGCCACCAGCTTTATGGAGTAACGTTACAAAATGTTTTACAGTGGACAAAAGAACATTTCTTATTCCTGTTGTTATAAGAGCTTCATTTTCTTGCTAAGTTTTACTGTAATGAATTAACTAAAATAGTTGGTGCATAATAAGTTAAATTTTAGACTATATTAATTTTAATAAAGTTATTCTACACTGTTAAAAATTTAGCTCTAGTTTGAACCAAATTTTGGTGTTCAATAGCTGCCACCATACGATGGTGAAATCTCGTACCAACATTTGGAGCTTACTTTTTCAACGTCGTTCCAATTATTGGAACTATGTTTCAACAGAAGCTCCAAATATTGGCTCAAAATTTCAACATCTTGCAGTTTGATCTATTAACCCCCAAAATTTGGTTCACACTAGGACAAGTTTTTTAACAGTGTAATTGGTAAATAATTTAAATGAACTGTAATTTTCCAACTGAACGAAAAATGTCTGAACCTGGAATCGAACCAGGACCTTTTAGTTGAACCTGTAAATGCTCTGTCAACTGAGCTAACCCGAAAGGATCTGGAGTATCAACTCATAAAACTCAAATTTTGTTCTACACATTAGAAAATATAATCCGCAATGGCATTTACATCGTTACTCAAAATCTGAAAATAGATTACAGTCAGAGCCGTCCTTACGGAGAACGGCTTAAAGCGAGGCTTGGTGCAAGGATTTTGCGAAGCCCTTTCCTTTCAGATTCTTAACATAATCTTATCTTCTATGTTATTAATAAAAAAGAATGGTTTTTAGCTATATGTTGTGTCCCGGGAAGCCAGGGTTCGATCTCCTAGCTATTTTAAAGGAGTAACATTTGTTTGTGAATTTGTAGTGGTGATTTCTGGAATTAATGAACCAGTTTCAGAAGTAATGATGGATGAAAATCTTTTTTCCAACATTTTTTCCTATATTTTAGGTCAAGACCACTATCTTTTCTTAACTAAAATCATAAATTTATAACAAAGATTTTCTGTTATACCTTCTTTTTATTAAATAAAAAAATTTCTGCCCAGATGCGAGGCCTTTTTAGGCGCGAAGCTCTGGCAGCTGTAACCAATCGCACACCCCTAAGGACGGTTCTCATTACAGATAGAAATCCATATTGATTTAAAATACATTATATTCATAGTTTATTTCGTTTGATTCAAGGTTTGCTTTGAAAAATAGGACCTTGTAGCGGGCGTAGCCTACTAGTGAGTTTATAAAAATATACACTTTTGTAAAAATTATTTAATGTCGTTACTGCTTATGTAATAGGATTTAACAGCTTCACTAATTACGTGCATCATTGCTTATAAAAAGCATCTGCTTCGGATTTCCTATCTCCCACATGCTGCAGTAATAGTATTCAAACGAAGCTGTAGAAACTGAAATTCACGTCCTCATTTTCGGGTCAATAGGTTTCGAACACAGCATGCATGATTCTCAACGCATGATTATTTCGTGATGTTATATTTACATAATTGCTGAGAGGAAAGATAAGCAGTTGGGTTGCAAAATACTGTTACCGTAATGCATTACCTTTAATTACTATAATAATAATAATAATAATAAAGGTAATCCATTGACTATTTATATGCTCCATTTGGATGTTTTGTCTAAAAAACTTACTTCTTCGTTAAAAGACTTATTTATTCTTTCTTTCTTCACTTTTCTTATTGTCAGAAAAATAGTGTTACAGTATACTCCCTCAAATCCGCAATCCTAATATCCACAACTCTGTAAAATCCTCACATAATTTACAGATGTAAATAATGAAGCTTTCAGTTGAGATAGAGGAACAAAAATTGACTTATTAAATTTTATATCAATTTTATATGTATTTTAATTTGTAATTTTTTAAATATTACTGAATTTATATTTTTTCATATAGGAAGAATAAATTTACTTTTGAAAAAATTTGACATTTTGCTTATATAACTGGTAATCCCAATCTCCTTACCAAATATTTTTATTTATTATTCAAGTTTTTTTTAAAAAATTAAGTCTGGCTAAACCTGGAATAAAACTTTCTTATTTTATGGTTTGGATGGGAATGAATAATGTACCATTATGAGGCAAATTTCATTGAATAATGTAGGAAAAATACATTTCCTCTTTACAATGAATATTTAATAATACATTATTTATTATTAATTTGACCTCTGCATTTAATCATTTTAAAAGTTATAATTTTTTTTATTATTTTAGTTTATTACTTATTTTAATATTTTATTATATTGTAAGCATTCATTATAGTTTCAATTGCATTATTATGACATTAAAAAGATTGTTTAAAAAATGTAAACAAAGCAATGACCAGAAATCTGGAAAATTCTGAAATCCGCACAATCTCTGTCCCGAGTTGTGCGCATTTGAGGGAGTCTAGTGCACCAACATAGTCGAAAAGAATTAAATGTATTTCTTTTTTTAAAACTTGGTCTGATTTATTTATTTTTTCACTTCGGTCTTTTTTTATTTTTTTTCCCCTCAAAAACTTATTTTTTTTTTCTTTCTTCACATTTTTTACTGTCAGAAAAGCAGTTTAGTTTGAAAACATTAAATCTAACATCTTTCAATAAAATGTTTTAATTTAGACCTTTTTTTTCTTATGCTGGCTACATTTTACTTTACTTGAGTTTGAGTGAACAAAGCTTTGAGGTCTATAGCTACAATGGCTGTTACCTCGAATGATCCATAATGTACAGAAACAAATACAGAAGACTTTATTGTTACAGGAAATACAGTACACACATTTTTAATACACATCACAGGGACAACACAGACACCCATGCCGCTAGCTAGACTCGAACCAGGGACCAGCGGTGTGGGAGGAGCTGATGCTACCAACCACGCCACTGGGTTTACTTTACTTTTCTTATTGTAAAATAAGTAAATAAATAAACGATGCTACCAGTTTAGCCCAAAAATTACTACATTTTTTTCCCTTTCAAACAAATTTAACCTTATTTATTTTTTTATTTGGGCTTTTCGTGTTTTTTTAATGAAAAACTTCTTTCTTCCTTCCTTTAACACTTTTCTTATTGTCAGAAAAGTAGTGTTATAAGTTTAACGCAAAAAATATCTTTTTTTTTTTTAACTATTTGGAAAATAGTTGTTGTTCTCGGTAGAAAATTGGGAAATCTGAAGTATATCTGACTATTTTTATTGATTGAATTCCGCAACTTTATTATTCATTTTATTCGTTTTCTGATTGGTTCAAATTAATGTCCGAAAATAGAATACTTATGTTTTTTATTTTATTCGTTTTCTGATTGGTTCAAATTAATGTCCGAAAATAGAATACTTATGTTTTTTATTTTATTCGTTTTCTGATTGGTCACTGTTTAATGTCCAAAAATGGAATACTTCTGTTACCACAATGCTAAAAAAGTAATAAAAACATGAAAAATAATAATAATTTGAAAACGAATTGCGATAAAGATTTTAAACATTTTTCATTTTAAAGTGCATTTTTTTTCTCTACGCAACGGTGTAAACATTTAAAATGTGCGATGTTTAGAAGTTTAAAAATTTCTAAAAATTGTAAAACCGAAATTTC
The DNA here is from genome assembly GCA_964019185.1 of Maratus speculifer. Lineage (NCBI taxonomy): Eukaryota > Metazoa > Arthropoda > Arachnida > Araneae > Salticidae > Maratus > Maratus speculifer. The sequence goes on from CAXHSM010001534.1 coordinate 209,850, forward strand.
ATTTAAAATTTATTTATTATGGGTCCAGGTATATAATTACGAATTGGACAAATTGTACCATAAATTATACTAAATATATGCACTAAAATAAATACAAATTGCTAAATGGTACACTTCAAAAAATATATTTAAAATACACTTAAATTTACCTACGTTTCATATCTCTTCTGCGAACGTCGTCAGGATAAAATGGAAAGATGTTAAATTCGATTTAAAGTTTCAAAATATAAACCATGGCCCACTAGATCTAAAGGCCTGTCTATTTGAGATTAATGTATGAAGTCTCCCGTCAGAGGACTCTGATACTTTGCTCAAGTTAAGCTGACCAATCGTGCAAACCCTGAACCAAAACAATGACCACGTGTGAAAACATGTGCACAGAACAGAAAGCAGCTTATTCAATGCTAATTTGGGCAGGGTTTGCATCACGTGGACTTACACGTGGTCCAATGGAATGGTTCAGGGTTTGAAGCTTAATCCAGCTTCACTTTTTCGGCGGTTTTTCGTGAAATGGCTCGGGCGGTAGTACATAGTCAGCGTTCATATAAACACATACGTCCAAGAGTCCACGAGCATACTTGAGTTGAGAGTGCGTAAACCTGCTTTTTTAATTATAGCACATTATGCCGGATTTTATGAATGGTATATGACAAATGATCGTTACAAGCACATTGCCCGAGCTTAATGATCGTAATGAACACTAAAATTTTATTAAGATATGGATTCTTGCATGAAATTGTGATTTTAGCTTCATCAAAATTAATTTTTAGCAACCTGTATTCATTTTAGTACATATTTTTAGGTCCAGGAATATTTATGTTTAATCCATGTCGTACGTATTAGGAGGCTTTCAGAAGTCAGAACGATTAACTCCATTAAATAAAATTGCACATTTTAAGCAGTTAAAATTGTATATCAATAAACTACTGTTTTTTAATCATTGGTCTAGGAATATTAATGTTTAATGCATGGCTTACGTAATAGATGACTCGTTATGATCATCCTAAAAATGATGATTATATTATTATTAAAATATAGAATTTATTTATAAAGTCTTTAAAATTTTAGTTTTTGAAAATATCATTTTCCATATAGTCGTTATAATTTGCTAAATTACAACTTTATTATTAAAAAAAAAATCTCACTTTTTAGTTTTAAAATGAAGCTTTAGAAATCGAAAAGAATGTCCTCATTTTTGGATTGATCGGTTTCGAACACAGCATTTTATGATTCTCATGACATTGATTTCTAGATGTTAAATTTATATAATTGCTCAGAGGAAATATATGCTTATGCGTTAAAAAATACTGTTACCGCAATGCTTTACCTTTAATTACAGTAATTATAATAAAAATAAAAGAGGTAATTTATTGACTATTTATATGCTTGGATGTTTTGAACTATTTGATGTTTTGACTGAAAATCATAATGTTTCGTTGCAAAAAATGCATTATTAAAAATTCAGCTCGAAAAGGATTAAACTTATTCTCTTTTCAAAGAATTTAGGCTTATTTGTTTACCTTTTTTCCTTATCGTGTATTTTTTTTTTTTTTTTTTTTTTACCTTTTTATTACATTTTTAAGTCCAATATTTTCTGTTGTTTTTTTCAGGACGTTTATAGATAATGTGCATGTTTGTCAACAAACTGGCTTTTTGAATGACAACTCAACTTGCTGTAAGCTAAAATTCGTAACAAATTATTTGAAATTATGTTAAAATGCTCGCAATTTTCCCCAAAATGATATCTATCGTATAATATGTAAGAAATAATACATTATAAATTACTGACATTGCGAGAATTGTTACATTCTGACTACCAGTTGAGAAGTCTTTTGCCTTGTATTATAGGTTATCATAACTTAGGAGGGATTTCACTTCTCTAGTTTATTTGTAAGTTGTCCGGTATCATAGGTCATCCAGCCTTCGGAGGGATATCTGTTTTCCTCCACTCATTTCAAAATAGCTATAGCTGAAACAAATTATTATTTTGAATTACAAAATCGAGTTTAAATGTATACATATTTTACTATATATTGCAGTAAAACGTACCTCCGACATTCGCATGTTCATCCTGATACATTGTCCATTTTTTTCATTCTCCGTTATCCATTTTCTTCGATGGATAACGCAACGTTTCTCTTCTCTATTTTATTTTTGATATGTCCGGTATCATCGGTCATCCTGGCTTCGGAGGGATATCTATTTTAATCAACGCATTTGAAAATAGGTATACCTGAAACAAATTATTTTATTTTGAATTACAAATTCAAATTTAAATGTATACATATTTCACTGTCTATTGCAGTAATACATACCTTCGACATTCACGTGTTCATCCTGATTCATTGTCCATTTTGATCATTTTCCGTTATCCGTTTTCTCCGATGGATAACGAGCCGTTTCTCTTCTGTCTTTTCTTTGTGAGTTGTTCGATATCATAGGTCATCCTGATTTCGGAGGGATATCTATTTTCAACTGTTCATTTAAAAATAGCTATACCTAAAACAAATTATTATTTTGAATGACAAACTCAAGTTTAAATGTATACATATTTCACTGTCTATTGCAGTAATACATACCTCCAACATTCACGTGTTCATCCTGATACATTGTCCATTTTGATCATTTTCCGTTATCCGTTTTCTTCGATGGATAACGAGCCGTTTCTCTTCTCTGTTTTCTTTGTGAGTTGTCCGGCATCATAAGTAATCCTGATTTGGGAGGGATATCTATTTTTATGCACACATTTAAAAATAGTTATACCTGAAACAAATTATTTTATTTTGAATTACAAATTCAAATTTAAATGTATACATATTTCACTGTCTATTGCAGCAATACATACCTCCGACATTCACATGTTCATACTGACACATTGTCCATTTTGATTATTTTCCGTTATCCGTTTTCTTCGATGGATAACGAGCCGTTTCTCTTCTCTATTTTCTTTGTGAGTTGTCCGGCATCATAAGTCATCCTGATTTGGGAGGGATATCTATTTTCATCCGAACATTTGAAAATAGTTATACCTGAAACAAATTATTTTATTTTGAATTACAAATTCAAGTTTAAATGTATACATATTTCACTATCTATTGCAGTAATACATACCTCCGACATTCACATGTTCATCTTGATTTATTGTCCATTTTGATCATTTTCGTTATCCGTTTTCTTCGATGGATAACGAGCCGTTTCTCTTCTGTCTTTTCTTTGTGAGTTGTCCAGCATCATAGGTCATCTAGGCTTCGGAGGGATATATATTTTTATCGACACATTTGAAAAGTACCTGAAACAAATTATTATTTTGAATAACAAATTCAAGTTTAAATGTATACATATTTCACAACCTATTGCAGTAATACATACCTCCGACATTCACATGTTCATCCTGATACATTGTCCATTTTGATCATTCTCCGTTATCCGTTTTCTTCGATAGATAACGTAACGTTTCTCTTCTCTATTTTCTTTGTGAGTTGTCCGGCATCATAAGTAATCCCGATTTGGGAGGGATATCTATTTTCATGCACACATTTAAAAATAGTTATACCTGAAATAAATTATTTATTTTGAATTACAAATTCAGATTGAAATGTATACATATTTCACTGTCTATTGCAGTAATACATTCCTCCGACATTCACATGTTCATCCTGACACATTGTCCATTTTGATCATTTTCCGTTATCCGTTTTCTTCGATGGATAACGAGCCGTTTCTCTTCTCTATTTTCTTTGTGAGTTGTCCGGCATCATAAGTCATCCTGATTTGGGAGGGATATCTATTTTCATCCGAACATTTGAAAATTTTTATACCTGAAAAAAATTATTTCATTTTGAATTACAAATTCAAATTTAAATGTATACATATTTCACTATCTATTGCAGTAATACATACCTCCGACATTCACGTGTTTATCCTGATATATTGTCCATTTTGATCATTCTCCGTTATCCGTCTTCCTCGATGGATACAGGCCCGTAGCTGGACCATATTGCCAGGTAGGGCAAAAGTTTTTCCAGGGGTGGCAGATTATTTTTCCACTTTTTGTTAATCTTTTATGCGTAGTTCTTCAAACACATGTACTGCGATTTTATGGATTTTTTTCACTTAAAATATGAGGAATTTCTAAAGCCAGAGTGAAATTTTTAAAGTTTTTTCAGAAACACGGAAAAAAAAATGTTAAATATATATTTTTAGTTTAGCGCAAGTAAGTTGCTCTTTTTTTAATTAAATAATTTAAATGTATACATGTACTATGTTCGTTTATATTAATAATACTTTTAAGTACAATTTGCTAAATGCAGAATTTTGTTCACAAAATTTGTACAATGTTTCGCATGCACTAACATACTCCAAATGCATAACAATGAAAAAGTTAAGCGCCCTTTTTCACTCTGTGACCAAAGACTAAATAGCTGCTAAAATCAACATGGTTTAACCTCGGAAGCAGAACCGGCGCGACGCAACACTGCAATGCAACGCACGTCACAGACCATTGACTTTCTCATATACGTAGACGCCATATCCCATTGTTATCTCGGCATGGTTTCGAATCCAACATCTTTGGCGAAAAGATCCTGTTTTTTTTTTTGGCGGTAATCGCTTTATTGGCAACTTTCAGATTTCACAAAGAGAAAAGAAGAAGTGCGGTCCATTCAAGACAAACATAGCAGTATGAGTTTCGGCGGGAGAAAAACCGGTTTGGCGTGCTAAATCTGCCCTCCGTCACGTGACGGAAGGCAGACATGTCGGCCTACGAAAAGGTTGCCATTTTGGTGTCTACGTAGGTATTATAGGTCATTGTCACAGACTCTTGGGAATGTCTGCAGACTATTTTTTAACTATTAAAAATGTAGCAAAAATTAAAAAATTTCGGTCCTAAATCCAAAAATTAGGTTATAAAATGTATCGCGAATTTCAATAAATAGTCTTCGAAAAGAAATCAATTTCGTCATAGATCGCGAAAAACACGCGAATCTCGTGCAAAGATCACGAAAAGCGGCAGTTTTCGTCAAAAAAATCACGAAAAAATGGCAAATTTCTTTAAAAAATTGCAAAAAACGGCAAATTTTTTCAAAATATCGCAAAAAAACGAAAAAATTCTTCAAACGATCACGAAAAAACGGCAGTTTTTGTCAAAAAATCACAAAAAACGGCAAAATTCTTCAAAACATCGTGAAAAAAACGGCAAATTTCTTCAAAAGATAGCGAAAAAACGGAAGTTTCCGTGAAAAGATTACGAGAAAACGGCAGTTTTCGTTTAAAGATCACGAAACAATGGCAAATTTCTTCAAAAAATTGCGAAAACAAGGCAAATTTCACCAAGAAATCATGAAAAAACGGAACATTTCTTCAAAAGATCGCGGAAAAGGGCAGTTTTCGTTAAAAAATCACGAAAAAATGCAAATTTATTCAAAGGGTCGCGAAAAAAGACGGCAAATTTCTTCAAGGGATCGCGACAAAACGGCAGTTTTCGCCAAAAAATAGCGAAAAAACGACAATTTTTTTCAATAGATCGCGAAAAAATAGCAGTTTTCGTCAAAAGATCGGAAAATAGTCAAATCTTGTAAAAAACGCAAAAAAAAATACAATTTTCGTCAAAAGATCGCGAAAAATGACGTTTCGTCGAAAGATGTGAAAAAACCGCAATTTTTGTCAAAGGGGAGCACTTGTAGGGGAGCACCCTCTTTCGGACAATGTATGAAGTGTTAAAAATTCTGAGAACAAAGACAACTTCTTTTTAAAAGTATATTTTACTTTTATGTCTATCACAAATATTTGGGAGGTTTGAGTGCATATAATGTAATGCGAGGGATTGGTCTGCAGACTGTTTTTTAAGTTTTTACTTGTGTTGCAGACAACAGAAAAGAATTCTGCAGCTGGGGGGTTTAACTATGCAAAGTGTTTAAGCGAGGTTTCGTGAGTTTCTATTTACTTCTTAAACTCTCTGTTAGGTAATTAAAAAGTTTCCGGAGTGGTTCGGCTCGGTACAAACAAAGGGCTGCACAATCACAGGGATGGCAAATTGGATCTCTAGATCCAATTTGCCATTCGTCCCTTTGTAAAATTGTCAAAATCAACCTTTAGAAAACATTTCACAGTATTTCTTTATTTAGAAAAATAATCCCTTAAGCTCTTTAAAAAATATTTCAAGGGAAAAAGCACAATTTCAGACCACTGACGGTATGTGTTCCAGTGAATGAAAGAAAGTCAGTGAATAGCATAGTACCAAAGAGTGTTAGACAATTCGGCTGCTTTGGTGATCCTTAAACATCAATTTGTTAGCGGTCAAATCTCTAGGAAGCTAGTTTAAAATTGTGTAATCTTAATTACAAATGCGATAAAATGAAGGGGAAAAAAACCTTGCAAGGGGAGTCAAATTCCGAGTTCTAATTTTTACAATAGATTAAATCTTTTAAATTCTAATGTCTATTTTATTATCTGTTATTCTGTAAAATTTTGAAAAAACGTAAATAATAGGAAACATAAAAAAAGCTTAAAAACACTATTTTCATAAACTTTTTAAATGGATTTTTATGAAAAAATATTAAATTGACACAAAATTTATGAAAATATTGTTAACACTACGATAAATTATACCACAAATTCTTAATACAATAACACGAATTAAAACTTTCCTCTTGTACCTGTTTGTAAAAGGACAAATTGCAGTTCTGTAACAGAAGTTAACAATTTTGCTGTAGAGTAAACTTTTGTTGTAGCATTGAAATCAAACAACACTTTCAAAAATTCTATAAAAACACAGGATAATTTTTAAAAGGTTATCAAATTGGGCATTTTTAACTTAATTTTAGTTTACTATAATCCTGGAAGATATTTATTCAAAAATCCCTTATATTTCAAAGTGTGACATTTGATAAAAAATGAAATTAATTCTATAAATAAATGATTTAATGTATTATGCATTTATTTTTAATAATTAATAATGCAGAGTTAACACAACTCAAATATGTATAGGGGAGAGAAAAGCAGTTTTCTATACCCACGCACACACATACATTGGTTACATATATATTAAACAACATTTTATATTTGAGAATACTTTTAAGCACAAAACGCATTGTAAAAACAGTGTTTATTTCTGTTCTAAATTATAGCATGGAACAAAAGTATATGCATCTTTATCTCTCTCTCTAATCATATATTGGGTCTTTCGAAAAGTGGTGTCTGTTTAGGAAAATCAGTTCCTACCGGAAAAATTTGCCCATTACTTACTATGTATTAGATACCGGAAACAATATCTGATAATTAAACAATAGACTTTTCCGGTACTAATTAATTTTCCCAAACGAACACGACTTTCTGAACGACCCAATTTTTCAATCAAACGTCTCTATTTTTCAGGGCCGAATATACGAATTTCTTTTACAAATTTGCGCCATCGTATTTAACAATAAATAACAGCCAATTACGTAAGTGATTTGGAATTATTATTTTTCAGTTTTCAATAAATACATTACACTTTGAGTTTCAATTGATATTTATCTTATGATGGTTTTTATCAAACTGTCTCCTTGCAAAAATTAGCTTACAATGGCAACTTAGACGACTACACTGTAAAAAAAAATTGGGAAAGTTACAAAATTTTTTCTAGTAGAATTGCATTCCAAGAAGTTTTTATGTAACGGCAACAATAAAAATTCATGTAACAGATTTGCACTTTGAATCAAACAAATTTTAAGGTTACTAAGAATTTTTTTGGGAAATCGTATTCCAAGAACTTAAAAAAGTGACGATAACGAGCATTATAGATAAAATTTTAGTAAAGTTACCAAAACTTTAGTAAATTCTTTTGTAAAGTTACAGATGGTTTTAGTTTTGCTTACAAGTTTTGTAGATTGACATCATTCTCTTGTACAGTGTACACATAAAATTTTAGTAAGCATAAGAGATTTCGGTTAATTTAAATTACTAAGGTTACAGATTTTTTTTACAGTGTACTCTGAAAATTGTTTTACTTTTAAGAAAAAGTACAGAAATACCATTCTTTGTCTCTTAACAAAAACACCTGTATCATTTTTGAATTTAAGAATAAAAATGACTTTATGAATGTGTCAGTAAGTAATAAATTTCGATTTGTAAAATTGTTTGAGTAACCTAACATATTGTATTATTTAAATTTGAAATAATAATTGTTTTATCTCAGAAGCACCAACTTTTTAAAATTTTAGTGAAATGGGAGAGAATCGAAGAAATGAAGGGACAGATCTACTATTATGTACTTTATATTTTCACATGGGGAAGGGGAGTATCACTTGTAAAAAATTCTATAGCGATTTCTAAAGGTTCTTTTATTTCTATGTACTCCCAACTACCTGTAGTCAATGTTCATGAAGGATTTAATTTGTTATGCTATTAATTAGCTGATTTTTATTTATTTATTTATTTATTTATTTTATGCAGGAAAATATATGAGATTTTTTTAACCTACTTGTACCATATTGTATGGATATTTGCGCTTGAATCCCTTTTAAAGAAAATTAAATAGTAACATTTTATGAAAGAGAAAACATTTTATCATAAAATCAAAGTTAATGTTAATTAAATTATATAGTTACATTTTTCCTTTTCTTCTTTACTTTACTATTGATTGATATTATGTCATTCCTTGAAGATGTTTTTACTTTAAGATAAAAATTATTTATATTACGCCATATAAAATTCATTTAAAGCGAAATACATGCAACATGGTAATAATTTCCTTCGCTAATTGCTATTTGTAAAATCTCACAAAAGAATGAAAAAAGTAAGACACACATGTATATTAAAAAAATAATTCTGTAAATTTCTTACTTGAAATTTCAGTTTATATTATTTAAATACGAAATATATAAATACGAAACTTGATGGAAGTTATATTGATAAATGATAATTTTTCATAGTAATTACATTTCTTTATGGTGAATAACACCTATAATTTTTGTGTTTGTTCATTGGCTTCACATGTTTTTATTATTCTTTTATATGTTCATGAATGGTGAGAAGAAAAAAAAGACATCAAAAAGCGTATTGGGTTTTTAAAAGGACCCTCTTCCAAAGCAAACAAGTAAGCATAACAAAAGAGAGAGAAAAGTCCTAATGCGTGGCATTTGCTATTTATTGTAATCACATCAAGTTTACATGAAACAGACGACTAACTGTAAAGGAAACAATATTGTAAACTAGTTCACCATAATTTCAGAATCCCCTGGTTTCAGCCAGCCTTCTAACGATAAATTTCGTATGGTGACAGTTGTACAAAGAGACGAATCTTTAGCTAATAAGCTAATCCAGATTTGTTCAATTTGGAGCGGTGTGGAATAATTCCTACAAAGCGAAAAAGCAGGGAATCCAGAACGCCTCAATTTTTGACAGAGGTCTGATAAAGAGAGAGAGAAAAAAGCTTTTTTGCTGTTTCCAGACTAAAAACTAAATTTAAGGGTAGAAGGAGAAAATGGGCATGAAGGAAGAAAAAAGGTAATTTCATTGTTGTATTACAAGAAAGCTTTTTAAAAGGAAATATTGAGTGATAAAATTATCGGATACTGAGTGACCGAAATGTCGAATTTCATTTTGACTAAAAACTGGAAAAAATATAAATTTAATGTTTTTTTCCTTTGTTTTCTTAGAAATTTAATGTAGAGTTTTGCGCTAGGTCGGGCAAAACTTTTTCCAGGTCGGGCTTAGCCCGACCTGGCCCCCCTTTGGCTACGGCCCTGGATGGATATTAAGCCGTTTCCCTTCTGTCTTTTGTTTGTGATATACCGGTATCATCGGTCATCCTGGCTTCGGAAAGATATCTATTTTAATCAACGCATTTGAAAATAGGTATACCTGAAACAAATTATTTTATTTTGAATTACAAATTCAAGTTTAAATATATACATATGTCACTATCTATTGCAGTAATACGTACCTCCGACATTCACGTGTTCATCCTTATACATTGTCCATTTTGTTCATTCTCCGTTATCCGTTTTCTTCGATGAATAACGCAACGTTTCTCTTCTGTATTTTATTTGTGAGATGTCCGGTATCATCGGTCATCCGGGCTTCGGAGGGATATCTATTTTAATCAACGCATTTGAAAATAGGTATATCTGAAACAAATTATTTTATTTTGAGTTACAAATTCAAATTTAAATGTATACATATTTCACTATCTATTGCAGTAATACATACCTCCGACATTCACGTGTTTATCCGGATATATTGTCCATTTTGATCATTCTCCGTTATCCGTCTTCCTCGATGGATATTAAGCCGTTTCCCTTCTGTCTTTTGTTTGTGATATACCGGTATCATCGGTCATCCTGGCTTCGGAGGGATATCTATTTTAATCAACGCATTTGAAAATTTTTATACCTGAAAAAAATTATTTCATTTTGAATTACAAATTCAAATTTAAATGTATACATATTTCACTATCTATTGCAGTAATACATACCTCCGACATTCACGTGTTTATCCGGATATATTGTCCATTTTGATCATTCTCCGTTATCCGTTTTCTTCGATGAATAACGCAACGTTTCTCTTCTGTATTTTATTTGTGAGATGTCCGGTATCATCGGTCATCCGGGCTTCGGAGGGATATCTATTTTAATCAACGCATTTGAAAATAGGTATATCTGAAACAAATTATTTTATTTTGAGTTACAAATTCAAATTTAAATGTATACATATTTCACTGTCTATTGCAGTAGTACATACCTCCGACATTCACGTGTTCATCCTGATTCATTGTCCATTTTGATCATTTTCCGTTATCCGTTTTCTCCGATGGATAACGAGCCGTTTCTCTTCTATCTTTTCTTTGTGAGTTGTTCGGTATCATAGGTCATCCTGATTTCGGAAGGATATCTATTTTCAACTGTTCATTTAAAAATAACTATACCTGAAACAAATTATTATTTTGAATGACAAACTCAAGTTTAAATGTATACATATTTCACTGTCTATTGCAGTAATACATACCTCCAACATTCACGTGTTCATCCTGATACATTGACCATTTTGTTCATTCTCCGTTATCCGTTTTCTTCGATGGATAACGAGCCATTTCTCTTCTCTATTTTCTTTGTGAGTTGTCCGGCATCATAAGATATCTAGGCTTCGGAGGGATATCTATTTTCATGCACACATTTGAAAATAGTTATACCTGAAACAAATTATTTTATTTTGAATTACAAATTCAAACTTAAATGTATACATATTTCACTGTCAATTGCAGTAATACATACCTCCGACATTCGCGTGTTCATCCTGATACATTGTCCAATTTGATCATATTCCGTTATCCGTTTTCTTCGATGGATAACGAGCCGTTTCTCTTCTCTATTTTCTTTGTGAGTTGTCCGGCATCATAAGTCATCCTGATTTGGGAGGGATATCTATTTTCATCCGAACATTTGAAAATTTTTATACCTGAAAAAAATTATTTCATTTTGAATTACAAATTCAAATTTAAATGTATACATATTTCACTATCTATTGCAGTAATACATACCTCCGACATTCACGTGTTTATCCGGATATATTGTCCATTTTGATCATTCTCCGTTATCCGTCTTCCTCGATGGATATTAAGCCGTTTCCCTTCTGTCTTTTGTTTGTGATATACCGGTATCATCGGTCATCCTGGCTTCGGAGGGATATCTATTTTAATCAACGCATTTGAAAATAGGTATATCTGAAACAAATTATTTTATTTTGAGTTACAAATTCAAATTTAAATGTATACATATTTCACTGTCTATTGCAGTAGTACATACCTCCGACATTCACGTGTTCATCCTGATTCATTGTCCATTTTGATCATTTTCCGTTATCCGTTTTCTCCGATGGATAACGAGCCGTTTCTCTTCTATCTTTTCTTTGTGAGTTGTCCGGCATCATAAGACATCTAGGCTTCGGAGGGATATATATTTTCATGCACACATTTGAAAATAGTTATACCTGAAACAAATTATTTTATTTTGAATTACAAATTCAAACTTAAATGTATACATATTTCACTGTCAATTGCAGTAATACATACCTCCGACATTCGCGTGTTCATCCTGATACATTGTCCATTTTGATCATTTTCCGTTATCCGTTTTCTTCGATGGATAACGAGCCGTTTCTCTTCTCTATTTTCTTTGTGATTTGTCCGGCATCATAAGTCATGTAGGCTTCGGAGGGATATCTATTTTTATCCACACATTTAAAAATAGTTATACCTGAAACAAATTATTTTATTTTGAATTAGAAATTCAAATTTAAATGTATACATATTTCACTGTCAATTGCAGTAATACATATCTTCGACATTCGTGTGTTCATCCTGATACATTGTCCATTTTGATCATATTCCGTTATCCGTTTTCTTCGATGGATAACGAGCCGTTTCTCTTCTCTATTTTCTTTGTGAGTTTTCCGGCATCATAAGTCATCCTGATTTGATTGGAATATCTATTTTCATGCACACATTTAAAAATAGTTATACCTGAAGCAAATTATTTTATTTTGAATTACAAATTCAAACTTAAATGTATACATATTTCACTGTCAATTGCAGTAATACATACCTCCGACATTCACGTGTTTATCCGGATATATTGTCCATTTTGATCATTCTCCGTTATCCGTCTTCCTCGATGGATATTAAGCCGTTTCCCTTCTGTCTTTTGTTTGTGATATACCGGTATCATCGGTCATCCTGGCTTCGGAGGGATATCTATTTTAATCAACGCATTTGAAAATTTTTATACCTGAAAAAAATTATTTCATTTTGAATTACAAATTCAAATTTAAATGTATACATATTTCACTATCTATTGCAGTAATACATACCTCCGACATTCACGTGTTTATCCGGATATATTGTCCATTTTGATCATTCTCCGTTATCCGTTTTCTTCGATGAATAACGCAACGTTTCTCTTCTGTATTTTATTTGTGAGATGTCCGGTATCATCGGTCATCCGGGCTTCGGAGGGATATCTATTTTAATCAACGCATTTGAAAATAGGTATATCTGAAACAAATTATTTTATTTTGAGTTACAAATTCAAATTTAAATGTATACATATTTCACTGTCTATTGCAGTAGTACATACCTCCGACATTCACGTGTTCATCCTGATTCATTGTCCATTTTGATCATTTTCCGTTATCCGTTTTCTCCGATGGATAACGAGCCGTTTCTCTTCTATCTTTTCTTTGTGAGTTGTTCGGTATCATAGGTCATCCTGATTTCGGAAGGATATCTATTTTCAACTGTTCATTTAAAAATAACTATACCTGAAACAAATTATTATTTTGAATGACAAACTCAAGTTTAAATGTATACATATTTCACTGTCTATTGCAGTAATACATACCTCCAACATTCACGTGTTCATCCTGATACATTGACCATTTTGTTCATTCTCCGTTATCCGTTTTCTTCGATGGATAACGAGCCATTTCTCTTCTCTATTTTCTTTGTGAGTTGTCCGGCATCATAAGATATCTAGGCTTCGGAGGGATATCTATTTTCATGCACACATTTGAAAATAGTTATACCTGAAACAAATTATTTTATTTTGAATTACAAATTCAAACTTAAATGTATACATATTTCACTGTCAATTGCAGTAATACATACCTCCGACATTCGCGTGTTCATCCTGATACCTTGTCCAATTTGATCATATTCCGTTATCCGTTTTCTTCGATGGATAACGAGCCGTTTCTCTTCTCTATTTTCTTTGTGAGTTGTCCGGCATCATAAGTCATCCTGATTTGGGAGGGATATCTATTTTCATCCGAACATTTGAAAATTTTTATACCTGAAAAAAATTATTTCATTTTGAATTACAAATTCAAATTTAAATGTATACATATTTCACTATCTATTGCAGTAATACATACCTCCGACATTCACGTGTTTATCCGGATATATTGTCCATTTTGATCATTCTCCGTTATCCGTCTTCCTCGATGGATATTAAGCCGTTTCCCTTCTGTCTTTTGTTTGTGATATACCGGTATCATCGGTCATCCTGGCTTCGGAGGGATATCTATTTTAATCAACGCATTTGAAAATAGGTATATCTGAAACAAATTATTTTATTTTGAGTTACAAATTCAAATTTAAATGTATACATATTTCACTGTCTATTGCAGTAGTACATACCTCCGACATTCACGTGTTCATCCTGATTCATTGTCCATTTTGATCATTTTCCGTTATCCGTTTTCTCCGATGGATAACGAGCCGTTTCTCTTCTATCTTTTCTTTGTGAGTTGTCCGGCATCATAAGACATCTAGGCTTCGGAGGGATATATATTTTCATGCACACATTTGAAAATAGTTATACCTGAAACAAATTATTTTATTTTGAATTACAAATTCAAACTTAAATGTATACATATTTCACTGTCAATTGCAGTAATACATACCTCCGACATTCGCGTGTTCATCCTGATACATTGTCCATTTTGATCATTTTCCGTTATCCGTTTTCTTCGATGGATAACGAGCCGTTTCTCTTCTCTATTTTCTTTGTGATTTGTCCGGCATCATAAGTCATGTAGGCTTCGGAGGGATATCTATTTTTATCCACACATTTAAAAATAGTTATACCTGAAACAAATTATTTTATTTTGAATTAGAAATTCAAATTTAAATGTATACATATTTCACTGTCAATTGCAGTAATACATATCTTCGACATTCGTGTGTTCATCCTGATACATTGTCCATTTTGATCATATTCCGTTATCCGTTTTCTTCGATGGATAACGAGCCGTTTCTCTTCTCTATTTTCTTTGTGAGTTGTCCGGCATCATAAGTCATCTAGGCTTCGGAGGGATATCTATTTTCATGCACACATTTAAAAATAGTTATACCTGAAACAAATTATTTTATTTTGAATTACAAATTCAAGTTTAAATGAATACATATGTCACTATCTATTGCAATAATACATACCTCCGACATTCACGTGTTCATCCTGATACATTGTCCATTTTGTTCATTCTCCGTTATCCGTTTTCTTCGATGAATAACGCAAAGTTTCTCTTCTCTATTTTATTTGTGAGATGTCCGGTATCATCGGTCATCCTGGCTTCGGAGGGATATCTATTTTAATCAACGCATTTCAAAATAGGTATATCTGAAACAAATTATTTTATTTTGAATTACAAATTCAAATTTAAATGTATACATATTTCACTGTCAATTGCAGTAATACATACCTCCGACATTCGCGAGTTCATCCTGATACATTGTCCATTTTGATCATTTTCCGTTATCCGTTATCTTCGATGGATAACAAGCCGTTTCTCTTCTCTATTTTCTTTGTGAGTTGTCCGGCATCATAAGTCATCTAGGCTTCGGAGGGATATCTATTTTCATGCACACATTTAAAAATAGTTATACCTGAAACAAATTATTTTATTTTGAATTACAAACTCAAATTTAAATGTATACATATTTCACAATCTATTGCAGTAATACATACCTCCGACATTCACGTGTTTATCCTGATATATTGTCCATTTTGATCATTCTCCGTTATCCGTCTTCTTCGATGGATATTAAGCCGTTTCTCTTCTGTCTTTTGTTTGTGATATGTCCGGTATCATCGGTCATCCTGACTTCGGAGGGATATCTATTTTAATCATAACATTTGAAAATAGGTATACCTGAAATAAATTATTTTATTTTGAATTACAAATTCAAGTTTAAATGTATACATATGTCACTATCTATTGCAGTAATACATACCTGCGACATTCACGTGTTCATCCTGATACATTGTCCATTTTGTTCATTCTCCGTTATCCGTTTTCTTCAATGAATAACGCAACGTTTCTCTTCTCTATTTTATTTGTGAGATGTCCGATATCATCGGTCATCCTGGCTTCGGAGGGATATCTATTTTTATCAACGCATTTGAAAATAGGTATATCTGAAAAAAATTATTTAATTTTGAATTACAAATTCAAATTTAAATGTATACATAATTCACTGTCTATTGCAGTAGTACATACCTCCGACATTCACGTGTTCATCCTGATTCATTGTCCATTTTGATCATTTTCCGTTATCCGTTTTCTCCGATGGATAACGAGCCGTTTCTCTTCTATCTTTTCTTTGTGAGTTGTTCGGTATCATAGGTCATCCTGATTTCGGAAGGATATCTATTTTCAACTGTTCATTTAAAAATAACTATACCTGAAACAAATTATTATTTTGAATGACAAACTCAAGTTTAAATGTATACACATTTCACTGTCTATTGCAGTAATACATACCTCCAACATTCACGTGTTCATCCTGATACATTGACCATTTTGTTCATTCTCCGTTATCCGTTTTCTTCGATGGATAACGAGCCATTTCTCTTCTCTATTTTCTTTGTGAGTTGTCCGGCATCATAAGACATCTAGGCTTCGGAGGGATATCTATTTTCATGCACACATTTGAAAATAGTTATACCTGAAACAAATTATTTTATTTTGAATTACAAATTCAAACTTAAATGTATAGATATTTCACTGTCAATTGCAGTAATACATACCTCCGACATTCGCGTGTTCATCCTGATACATTGTCCAATTTGATCATATTCCGTTATCCGTTTTCTTCGATGGATAACGAGCCGTTTCTCTTCTCTATTTTCTTTGTGAGTTGTCCGGCATCATAAGTCATCCTGATTTGGGAGGGATATCTATTTTCATCCGAACATTTGAAAATTTTTATACCTGAAAAAAATTATTTCATTTTGAATTACAAATTCAAATTTAAATGTATACATATTTCACTATCTATTGCAGTAATACATACCTCCGACATTCACGTGTTTATCCGGATATATTGTCCATTTTGATCATTCTCCGTTATCCGTCTTCCTCGATGGATATTAAGCCGTTTCCCTTCTGTCTTTTGTTTGTGATATACCGGTATCATCGGTCATCCTGGCTTCGGAGGGATATCTATTTTAATCAACGCATTTGAAAATAGGTATATCTGAAACAAATTATTTTATTTTGAGTTACAAATTCAAATTTAAATGTATACATATTTCACTGTCTATTGCAGTAGTACATACCTCCGACATTCACGTGTTCATCCTGATTCATTGTCCATTTTGATCATTTTCCGTTATCCGTTTTCTCCGATGGATAACGAGCCGTTTCTCTTCTATCTTTTCTTTGTGAGTTGTCCGGCATCATAAGACATCTAGGCTTCGGAGGGATATATATTTTCATGCACACATTTGAAAATAGTTATACCTGAAACAAATTATTTTATTTTGAATTACAAATTCAAACTTAAATGTATACATATTTCACTGTCAATTGCAGTAATACATACCTCCGACATTCGCGTGTTCATCCTGATACATTGTCCATTTTGATCATTTTCCGTTATCCGTTTTCTTCGATGGATAACGAGCCGTTTCTCTTCTCTATTTTCTTTGTGATTTGTCCGGCATCATAAGTCATGAAGGCTTCGGAGGGATATCTATTTTTATCCACACATTTAAAAATAGTTATACCTGAAACAAATTATTTTATTTTGAATTAGAAATTCAAATTTAAATGTATACATATTTCACTGTCAATTGCAGTAATACATATCTTCGACATTCGTGTGTTCATCCTGATACATTGTCCATTTTGATCATATTCCGTTATCCGTTTTCTTCGATGGATAACGAGCCGTTTCTCTTCTCTATTTTCTTTGTGAGTTGTCCGGCATCATAAGTCATCTAGGCTTCGGAGGGATATCTATTTTCATGCACACATTTAAAAATAGTTATACCTGAAACAAATTATTTTATTTTGAATTACAAATTCAAGTTTAAATGTATACATATGTCACTATCTATTGCAGTAATACATACCTCCGACATTCACGTGTTCATCCTGATACATTGTCCATTTTGTTCATTCTCCGTTATCCGTTTTCTTCGATGAATAACGCAACGTTTCTCTTCTCTATTTTATTTGTGAGATGTCCGGTATCATCGGTCATCCTGGCTTCGGAGGGATATCTATTTTAATCAACGCATTTCAAAATAGGTATATCTGAAACAAATTATTTTATTTTGAATTACAAATTCAAATTTAAATGTATACATATTTCACTGTCAATTGCAGTAATACATACCTCCGACATTCGCGTGTTCATCCTGATACATTGTCCATTTCGATCATTTTCCGTTATCCGTTATCTTCGATGGATAACAAGCCGTTTCTCTTCTCTATTTTCTTTGTGAGTTGTCCGGCATCTTAAGTCATCTAGGCTTCGGAGGGATATCTATTTTCATGCACACATTTAAAAATAGTTATACCTGAAACAAATTATTTTATTTTGAATTACAAACTCAAATTTAAATGTATACATATTTCACAATCTATTGCAGTAATACATACCTCCGACATTCACGTGTTTATCCTGATATATTGTCCATTTTGATCATTCTCCGTTATCCGTCTTCTTCGATGGATATTAAGCCGTTTCTCTTCTGTCTTTTGTTTGTGATATGTCCGGTATCATCGGTCATCCTGACTTCGGAGGGATATCTATTTTAATCAAAACATTTGAAAATAGGTATACCTGAAATAAATTATTTTATTTTGAATTACAAATTCAAGTTTAAATGTATACATAATTCACTGTCTATTGCAGTAGTACATACCTCCGTCATTCACGTGTTCATCCTGATTCATTGTCCATTTTGATCATTTTCCGTTATCCGTTTTCTCCGATAGATAACGAGCCGTTTCTCTTCTGTCTTTTCTTTGTGAGTTGTTCGGTATCATAAGTCATCTAGGCTTCGGAGGGATATCTATTTTCATCCACAAATTTAAAAATAGTTATACCTGAAACAAATTATTTTATTTTGAATTAGAAATTCAAATTTAAATGTATACATATTTCACTATCTACTGCAGTAATACATACCTCCGACATTCGCGTGTTCATCCTGATACATTGTCCATTTTGATCATTTTCCGTTATCCGTTTTCTTCGATGGATAACGAGCCGTTTCTCTTCTCTATTTTCTTTGTGAGTTGTCCGGCATCATAAGTAATCCTGATTTGGGAGGGATATCTATTTTCATGCACACATTTAAAAATAGTTATACCTGAAACAAATTTTTTTATTTTGAATTACAAATTCAAATTTAAATGTATACATATTTCACTGTCTATTGCAGTAATACATACCTCCGACATTCACATGTTCATCCTGACACATTGTCCATTTCGATCATTTTCCGTTATCCGTTTTCTTCGATGGATAACGAGCTGTTTCTCTTCTCTATTTTCTTTGTGAGTTGCCCGGCATCATAAGTCATCCTGATTTGGGAGGGATATCTATTTTCATCCGCGCATTTGAAAATAGTTATACCTGAAACAAATTATTTTATTTTGAATTACAAATTCAAGTGTAAATGTATACATATTTCACTATCTATTGCAGTAATACATACCTCCGACATTCACATGTTCATCTTGATTCATTGTCCATTTTGAACATTTTCGTTATCCGTTTTCTTCGATGGATAACGAGCCGTTTCTCTTCTGTCTTTTCTTTGTGAGTTGTCCAGCATCATAGGTCATCTAGGCTTCGGAGGGATATATATTTTTATCGACTCATTTGAAAAATACCTGAAACAAATTATTATTTTGAATGACAAATTCAAGTTTAAATGTATACATATTTCACAACCTATTTCAGTAATACATACCTCCGACATTCACATGTTCATCCTGATACATTGTCCATTTTGATCATTCTCCGTTATCCGTCTTCTTCGATGGATTATAAGCCGTTTCTCTTCTGTCTTTTATTTGAGAGTTGTTCGGTATCATAGGTCATCCTGATTTCGGAGGGATATCTATTTTCAACTGTTCATTTAAAAATAGCTATACCTGAAACAAATTATCTTTTTGAATGACAAATTCAAGTTTAAATGTATACATATTTCACTGTCTATTGCAGTAATACATAGTTCCGACATTCACGTGTTTATCCAGATATATTGTCCATTTTGACCATTCTCCTTTATTCGTCTTCTTTGATGGATATTAAGCCGTTTCTCTTCTGTCTTTTGTTTGTGATATGTCCGGTATCATCGGTCATCCTGGCTTCGGAGGGATATCTATTTTAATCAACCCATTTGAAAATAGGTATACCTTAAACAAATTATTTTATTTTGAATTACAAATTCAAATTTAAATATGTACATATTTCACTGTCTATTGCAGTAATACATACCTCCGACATTAACGTGTTCATCCTGATTCATTGTCCATTTTGATCATTTTCCGTTATCCGTTTTCTCCGATGGATAACGAGCCGTTTCTCATTCTGTCTTTTCTTTGTGAGTTGTTCGGTATCATAGGTCATCCTGATTTCGGAGGGATATCTATTTTCAACTGTTCATTTAAAAATAGCTATACCTGAAACAAATTATTATTTTGAATGACAAACTCAAGTTTAAATGTATGTATACATATTTCACTGTCTATTGCAGTAATACATACCTCCAACATTCACGTGTTCATCCTGATACATTGTCCGTTTTGTTCATTCTCCGTTATCCGTTTTCTTCGATGGATAACGCAACGTTTTTCTTCTCTATTTTCTTTGTGAGTTGTCCGGCATCATAAGTCATCCTGATTTGATTGGAATATCTATTTTCATGCACACATTTAAAAATAGTTATACCTGAAGCAAATTATTTTATTTTGAATTACAAATTCAAATTTAAATGTATACATATTTCACTGTCAATTGCAGTAATACATACCTCCGACATTCGCGTGTTCATCCTGATACATTGTCCATTTTGATCATTTTCCGTTATCCGTTATCTTCGATGGATAACGAGCCGTTTCTCTTCTCTATTTTCTTTGTGAGTTTTCCGGCATCATAAGTCATCCTGATTTGATTGGAATATCTATTTTCATGCACACATTTAAAAATAGTTATACCTGAAGCAAATTATTTTATTTTGAATTACAAATTCAAATTTAAATGTATACATATTTCACTATCTATTGCAGTAATACATACCTCCGACGTTCACGTGTTTATCCTGATATATTGTCCATTTTGATCATTCTCCGTTATCCGTCTTCTTCGATGGATATTAAGCCGTTTCTCTTCTGTCTTTTGTTTGTGATATGTCCGGTATCATTGGTCATCCTGGCTTCGGAGGGATTTCTATTTTAATCAACGCATTTGAAAATAGGTATACCTGAAACAAATTATTTTATTTTGAATTACAAATTCAAGTTTAAATGTATACATACGTCACTATCTATTGCAGTAATACATACCTCCGACATTCGCGTGTTCATCCTGATACATTGTCCATTTTGATCATTTTCCGTTATCCGTTATCTTCGATGGATAACGAGCCGTTTTTCTTTTCTATTTTCTTTGTGAGTTGTCCGGCATCATTAGTTATCTAGGCTTCGGAGGGATATCTATTTTCATCCACACATTTAAAAATAGTTATACCTGAATCAAATTATTTTATTTTCAATTAGAAATTCAAATTTAAATGTATACATATTTCACTGTCAATTGCAGTAATACATACCTTCGACATTCGCGTGTTCATCCTGATACATTGTCCATTTTGATCATTTTCCGTTATCCGTTATCTTCGATGGATAACGAGCCGTTTCTCTTCTCTATTTTCTTTGTGAGTTTTCCGGCATCATAAGTCATCCTGATTTGGGAGGAATATCTATTTTCATGCACACATTTCAAAATAGTTATACCTGAAACAAATTATTTTATTTTGAGTTACAAATTCAAGTTTAAATGTATACATATTTCACTGTCAATTGCAGTAATACATACCTCCGACATTCGCGTGTTCATCCTGGTACATTGTCCATTTTGATCATTTTCCGTTATCCGTTATCTTCGATGGATAACGAGCCGTTTCTCTTCTCTATTTTCTTTGCGAGTTGTCCGGCATCATAAGTCATCTAGGCTTCGGAGTGATATCTATTTTCATGCACACATTTAAAAATAGTTATACCTGAAACAAATTATTTTATTTTGAATTACAAATTCAAATTTAAATGCATACATATTTCACTGTCCATTGCAGTAATACATACCTCCGACATTCACATGTTCATCCTGACACATTGTCCATTTTGATCATTTTCCGTTATCCGTTTTCTTCGATGGATAACGAGCCGTTTCTCTTCTCTATTTTCTTTGTGAGTTGTCCGGCATCATAAGTCATCCTGATTTGGGAAGGATATCTATTTTCATCTGCACATTTGAAAATAGTTATACCTGAAACAAATTATTATTTTGAATGACAAATTCAAGTTTAAATGTATACATATTTCATTGTCTATTGCAGTAATACATACCTCCGACATTTACGTGTTTATCCTGATATATTGTCCATTTTGATCATTCTCCGTTATCCGTCTTCTTCGATGGATATTAAGCCGTTTCTCTTCTGTCTTTTGTTTGTGAGTTGTCCGGCATCATAGGTCATCTAGGCTTCGGAGGGATATCTATTTTTATCGACTCATTTGAAAATAGTTGTACCTGAAACAAATTATTATTTTGAATTACAAATTCAAGTTTAAATGTATACATATTTCACTATCTATTGCAGTAATACATACCTCCGACATTCACATGTTCATCCTGATACATTGTCCATTTTGATCATTCTCCGTTATTCGTCTTCTTCGATGGATAACAAGCGGTTTCTTTTCTATACTTTATTTGAGAGTTGTCCGGTATCATAGGTCATTCTGATTTCGGAGGGATATCTATTTTCAACTGTTCATTTGAAAATAGCTATACCTGAAATAAATTATTACTTTTAGTTAAAAATTCATGCGTAAATTTATGTTTAGTTCACTATCTAATTTTATAATATACCGGGTGGTCGAAAAGTCAGGACGAACTTTAAAAATGAATGTTTCAAAAACGAATCAAGATACAAAGATACGGTTTGCACAGATGTAAAAGAAACTGGGTTTTGTGTGGTAAGAAAAAAATATTTCTGTTGGCGACCAACAGTTGGGGCTGTAGTGATTTATTGCACCAAAAGATGATTTACAAATGAAAAAAAAATTTTGACAACTTTTAAGTCAGCTTAATTTACATTAATTAGTACTACGGCAAATGTTCAATATGCTGTCCGACATTCAGAAATACAGCTGTGAGACGAGACACCTTACCCTTTACGGCATAGAGTAGCATTTCTTGCGTTATTGCAGGTACATTTTGACGAATGGCATTTTTCAGTGCTGCCAGTGATGCCGGTTGGTCGCGGTATACATTTGACTTCAATAACCCCACAACCAAAAATCCCAGGGTTTCAGATCGAGAGATCTTGGAGGCCATGCATGATTAAAGTAGCGACTGATAATGCGATCCTCTCCCAAATATTGAGCTTAGCGAGGAGTTACACATTCAGAGCAATATGAGTTGGTACTCCATCTTGCATAAAGGTGATTGTTTGGAGTGCCTGTCGCGCTTTCATTTCAGAAATCCAACAGCGCCATCTGTTGGTAGACAATAGAAATATTTTTTTCGTAACCACACAAAACCCGGTTTCTTTTCCATCCGTTTTGTGCAATCCGTATCTTTGTATCTTGATTCGTTTTCGAATTATTTGTTTTTAAAGTTAGTCCTGACTTTTGGATCACCCGGTATACTTATATGTTTCGCATCTTTTCTTGGTTAATTAGTTTGTTGCTTTATAATAAGTTATTTCATGCAGAGTTTGCAGTCGAATTAACACCAGGTTAAGAAAAATTGGAAAAATAACATAAACAATGCAGTAGATTTGGAATATAAATATATTAATTATTTTATGAAAAGTTAATCAGTTGTATGAAATTATATGTAACTCTCATGCGCGAGCGATAACAAGGATTTTGTTACATAATTTAATAGTAAAGCCTATGGAATTCAAATAATTAGCTTTTTAAAAAACCAAGTAATACTTTTTAATCTCGCCAGTAAAATTTGATGAAAATTGAGAAGGATATCGACGATTCGAGTGAGCTGATTTTTAGTTCCTCCCTAAAATTAGCCGAATGTTAAGGAAGTTTCCATAAATTTTCAATATTAATTTGTTCGTATCTTTTTTTATTGTTGTTTCAGTTCTTCTTAAATAACTATCAGAACGAACCTGTTTCAAAATAATATATATATATATATATATATATATATATATATATATATATATATATATATATATATATATCGTAGCATTTATTCCAAATCCATTCATTTATTTTATTACATACTAACTTTTTCCTAAAAGTAAGTTAATAAAAAATGACAATTTGTGGAAAATCCGTTTTCAGTCAGCTGTTTTTAGACAGCAACTACAAAACAATGCACTCAATCAACGACATCTTTTTGAATTTTCATGATATTTGACTGGATTTCTTATGAGTTGCTCTATCGAATTAAATATTAAATTACGTTAAAAAATCGATATTGGTCGAGCATTAGCATATAAAAATTATTTCATGCCGTCACTTATGTTTCATAAAATATTTAAAATGTTTATTTATGTTGCAAGTACTCCATATTTTTTCTACTACATTTTGCCAAATTTTCTGAAACTGGCGTTAAATTTGGCTAAAACCTCAACGTGATCTAAAAACCCCAAGAATTTTTTAAACTTAAAAAATAAAAATAAAATATACTATATCTCTGTCAATATACCTGCTTACAAAAATCAGTGAATATGTTGTACTATATATTTGTATTCGACAGAGATAGGTCATTTCGTGCATTTTAGTGCACAGGGTGATCCCAAATACTTTTTTTCTCAATTTTTTCTTTGATATTTTGTCTTCTTTTTAGAGAGAGTTAATAACTTTGAGGCCAAAAATATTCTTTATAGTCTTGAAGTTCCGAAGAATCCGACAAGTATATTATAAAATTTGAAAATGTCCGGTAATTAATTATCGTATAGTATAGTTATTTATTTATCCATCCTTAATCGTAATAATTCATATATATGAAAATTATATGTATGTATATTACATTAATATATGAATTCGTATTGAGATTTAAGAATTTTTTTTTTTTAAATAATATGCACTTTTTTTGAAGCATTTTTATAAATAGAAATAAAAAATAACAAAAATGGAATTTTGCTGCAAAGAACTTGATACTTTTTTAAAATTACTGAAAAATATTTTGAATTAAATTGTTTTCTCGCACCGTATATATTTATTGAAAGTATAATGTTTATTCTTATCTGTATAAAATATTGCTAAACATGCTAAATACTTAAATTACATTAAAGCATTACATTAACAGTAAAATGTTTATTTTTAAATTCAAAAACGAAACATTAGTGTTTTCAACAATTGACGTCACAAGTACTAATGTGATAGAACAAAGTAAAAATAACTTAACTCTAATATTATGAGGCAATACCTACCGATTTGTTCTTTTGACATATTACATACATTTAACATAAATATAGAATGAGAGTGCAGAATTTCATTTTTAAAGTTTTAAATAAAACTACTTTTCAAACGAGTATATCTTAAGTTCGACGCAATAAAATTAATTTTTAAGATGTAAGCTTACATAGCTGAATATTTCATTGTCAATTCATAAAACAAATAAAATGGATAACAAAAACAATGTTGAAACATTTTCATAACAAAGAATATTTTTAATTGTTAAAATAAAAGTTAAATTGTTAAAATATACACATCTATTGTTAGATATTTTATTCTTGTAAATACACACACACACACACACACACATATAGAACAATTAGATAATACTACGATTTAACATCAAAATATGGA
This sequence comes from Maratus speculifer, assembly GCA_964019185.1. Lineage (NCBI taxonomy): Eukaryota > Metazoa > Arthropoda > Arachnida > Araneae > Salticidae > Maratus > Maratus speculifer. Next base: position 235,692 of record CAXHSM010001534.1, read on the forward strand.
ATAACTCATTAAATTATAAACTATATCAACATATGTATATATATATTAAATGGTAAAAAGGATATTCCACCTTTTATTAATTAAAAACAAATACAAACATTCAAACAAATTAATTAAACATTCAAAACGTCAACTTTGACGGCTTGCTCTGAAATATCTATAGTGTTTCCAAAAAAGCAGAAAAATGAGTGCGATTAGGTAATTTCTAAATAACATTTTTTTTTACTTTCATGCATTTACGAACAAAAATAAATTAAAACGTATGTGAAAAAGTTGCCCCTGTTTGATTTAAAATAACTTTTAAATAGGAAAAAAATATATAAAAAAATGTGATCTCCAAAATTATTTATCTCTCCTATTCTTTTTTAGCTCGCAGCCAAATCTGTTTAGTTCGTTTCCGCTGGAAATTTGTGTACACAGAAAAAACTGTTTTGATTGCCTAAAACTTTTGATTGGGATGACTAAATTTTAAACAAAATTTTGTTGAATTAACAAAATCATTTGGCTAGTCTAACCATAATTTGATCATTCCTGTTTAGTTGGGTTCCGCTGGAAATGTGTATACACAGAAAAAACTGTTTTGTTCCAACAACTAAATTTTGGTTAATATTGCCCTAACGAAAATTTTTGGTTGGAATGACTAAATTTTAAACAAAATTTTGTTGAATTTACAAAATCGTTTGGCGAATCTAATCACAATTTGATCATTCTAACCAAAATGTTTGGTTGAGGCTATGTTAACCAAAATTTAGTTGTTTCAACAAAACATTTAAACAGTTTTTCCTTGTAAAAAACTTTTTACATGTAACTGTAAATATGTAAACTGTATATATAGCCTTTTAAAGACAAATTCTGCTCGAAATTGATTGATTGTATGTTATCTGTGGATACAATGTGACAGATTGCGTTAATTAAATCAAGTCGGAAATTGCACTTGAAGCATAGCAAATGAGGTGCGATCATACTATAATGAAGTTTTATAAATATCCAGATCTTGGTGTAATAGTATACAATACTTTGGATACAATATAGTAACCGAAATCTTTTGTGTGTCTGAGTAAATGCTATCTGCTTTCTATTATATAGAAAGTAACTTCTAGTAAATCTCGGCAACGTACATAAATTTCATAAAATATGAAATAGTTTAATATAATAAAAACGCGATAACATAATAACAAAGTCCCCCCCCTAAGTGATTTTGTGTGGCCCTATAAGTTAATAACAAATATTCTTTGGACCACAGATTATACGGAATGTATATATTAGTACATACTTCATAAATGCATATAAATTTTATTATGTTCGAAAGAGTGTAACACCATTAAAATGCACTTGAAACTATTTTTTCCTATTCACAGCAATGTAACGGAATTGTTTTGATTGTCCCTGTAATTAAACTATGCATCCAATTTTTATGAAATTTGAAATGACTTGACAAATTTATGCAACAATTGTATGTTTTAAATTTCAAACGATTCGATTCGGTATTTTTTGCTGTGTTACATGTGGACAGCGGACGGACAGACTGAATGACGACTATAGGTGCTACGTATTTAAGGGTGTATTCGGAAAAAAGCTTTTCCACCTTCATTAGCTCGAAATTTTCTGTTACAATTTCAGACACATTTTTAAAAGTAGAAACATAAAACTTGCTGAGGGGATTTTTGAAGAGACCTATGAAGAATTCAATTGTTCGAAAGTTTATTTTATTAATATTTTACTCAACTCAAAATTAATTTCTCATATCTGGTTTTAAACAGTTTATTCTCATGAGTAAACTCAACTCAGGTTCTTTCGAACATTAATAATTTAACAAAACACAACTCCAATAAAAACCGTAACATTTTTACACATATTCTCATAAAAACATTCTTATCAAACTCAAAAAACAAAAAGAATATTGTTTCACACAGCTTAGGTAAAAGCTGAAGAAATAAAACAGATAATGTATTTATCACAAAAAAAATCGTTTGCACAGAAAACTTTTTACATTTTGAAATAATTAGGTATATCTTGGTTTCTAGGTGACAAAGTCAGTAGAAAATTAAATAGCCTTTTATCAAACATACCGCCCCTCTTGAAACCTCTGAGGGGGGTTTCAAACTAAAACACTGCAATTACAACCATTGTAAAAAATATAAAGAACAATACAATTAAATACAATATAAATGAGTCACAGTTAAGTTAAATTTAAGCAAATATTTAAACAATTTTACATAATACATAATAAATAAAGAAATTTTACAATAATGTACACTTTCTTATAAAAACTGAATTACTTTTCAAGAGGTAATACAGCAATTATGGATACTGCTCTTTTATATATTCCATTTGGGGTTTTTATATTTACAACTCTTATTCTATTATCATTACCAAAAAATACTTCTACAATTCTCCCTAATAACCATTTAGACACTGGAAGATCATCTTCCTTTATTACAACCATATCTCCTATTTTGAGGTTGTTTTTTGATATCATCCACTTATGCCTTTGCTGCAATGTACTTAAATAACTATTTTTCCACTTTTTCCAGATGGTCTGAACCATTTTAGTGGTCCTTTGCCATAAGTTTAGTCTATTATCTTCAATATTACTCAGGTCAGATTCAGCAATGGCATTAAGTGGGCGACCAATAAGAAAATGTCCCGGGGTCAAAACCTCCAAGTCATCAATATCTGTACTCAAGGGAGTAAGCGGGCGCGAATTTAAGATACCTTCAATTTGGACAATTATAGTTAACATTTCTTCATAAGTTAATTTAGAGTTGCCCACAACACGTTTAAAGTGATACTTGAAGGACTTGACTCCCGATTCCCATAAACCTCCAAAATTTGGAGCTTTAGGGGGAATAAATTCCCAAGCAATACCTTCAGATATCAAGTAATTAGTAAGGTTCTGGTCTGGTTTGTTTACCAATTCATGCAACCTTTTAAGCTCTACATTAGTCTTCACAAAATTGCCTGCATTATCACTGAAAAATTTTCGAGGTTTGCCACGTCTGGCAAAAAACCTCTTTAATGTGGCAATAAAAGCCTCAGATGTTAAATCATTGACTAATTCCAAATGCGCTGCCTTTGTTACCATACAAATAAAAATACAAACATAAACTTTATGATAAATTCCTTTACGTTGACCTCTATATCTAATCAAAAATGGACCACAGAAATCAGTTCCTGTGCAATTAAAAACAAAGTCTACATTTATTCTTTCTTTTGGGAGCTCGCCCATAATTTGCTCTAACAATTTAGGTTTGGCCCTAAAGCATGTAATACATTTATGTACAATTTTTCTACAAATAGCCCTACCGTTTAAAGGCCAAAATTCTCTTCGAACACAATAAAGTAAATTTTGTGGTCCTATATGTAGATATTTTTTGTGATAAAACTCGATAATAAATTCTGTTAATTTGTGTTTAGAGGGCAGTACAATTGGGTGTTTTTGGGCATAATTTACCGTGCTATTTTGGAGACGACCTCCAACTCTGATTAAATTATTTTTATCCAAGAAAGGATTTAATGAAAGTAATCTACTATTTTTTGGTAACTCCTTACCCTTAGATAACAATGTGAATTCAGAACTGAACTCTTTTTCTAGAACAGATTTTATGATAAACTGCTCAGCCTTCTTCAATTCAGCAGATGTTAGCTTACCTGAATACCTTTCTTTTGGCTTCTTGACATTCTAAATGAACCTGAAAACATAGCTAAGAATTCTTATTAATTTAGCATAATTATTACTCAATTGCAAAAAATAGTCAATAAAAAATGAACAGTCTGATATTAAAAGTGAAGTCTCTGAAAAAGTCTTTTTAAGTTCACTTCTGTATAGATCCTTATCATTTTGCTCAAGTTCGACAGTATTTAAAGAAGGTTCAGTTTGTTGTGTTAGGAATAGTGGACCCTTCCACCATAAGTTACTCTGGAGAAGTTTGTCTGGATCTACACCTCGTGACACAAGATCAGCAGGATTATCAGAAGAAGCCACATGTCCCCGATGACTGATATCAGAAAGATTCTGAATCGTAGCCACACGTGATGACACAAAGGTTTTTAAGTCACACGGCTGTTTTCGAATCCAACATAATACAATAGTACTATCTGAATAATAGTAAACAGATTCTTTAGGAACTTTTAAGGTTTTGGCAACCTTATTCATCAATTTGGCAAATAAAACTGCACCACAGAGCTCCAAGCGAGGAGTAGTGATTGTTTTGATTGGTGCAACTCGACTTTTACTGCAAAGCAACTGAGAAATTTGCTCTCTTGAAGAATTTGAAGACACAGCATACAATGCCACACCGTAGGCTTTCTCCGAAGCATCTGAAAAGCCACAAATTTTAATTTGCACTGGATTATTTGTAAAAATGTATCTAACAGCACTTATATTATTGATGGCTCTTAATGATTCTAAAAACTGCAACCAATCATCAAGCTCAGCTGTAGGGAGATTTTCATCCCAATCAATTTGCAGTCTCCACAGTCTTTGTAGGAAAATTTTTGCTTTCGTCACAACTGGTCCAAGTAGACCCAAGGGGTCGAAAATGCGAGCAATATTTGACAGCACACTTCTTTTAGTTACCTTGGTTTGCTCACTGAATGATACACTAAAAGTAAAAGTATCATCATTGGCATTCCAGCAAAGTCCTAGTGCCTTAGTTTCACTCATATTTTCAAAAGTGTAATTCTCATTTTTAAAGGCTGGCTCCATTAATTCTGGATGGTTACTAAACCATTTATGTAAGTTCATGCCACACGTATTTAATAGTTGAATAAGCTCAATTTGCAGTCTCTTAGCCGATTTTAGGTCAGCTGCTCCAGTCAGGACATCGTCCATGTAAAAGTCTGATTGTACCACACCAGAAGCATACGGAAATTGAGATTCACCATCTATACCAAGCTGTTTAAGGCAGCGCATGGCTAAATAAGGGGCACTCGTTGTGCCATATGTGACTGTACATAGTCTGTAATATTTCATCTCACCATTTACAGAATCTTTCCAAACTATGCGCTGTAAATCACGTTGACTTTTATCGATAAGTATCATGCGATACATCATTTTTACATCTGCTGTAAATGCATAGCGGTGTGTACGAAATCTAAGTATTATGCTAAACAAATCATCTTGAATGACACCTCCATTCAGCTGTATGGAATTTAGGGATTCTCCTGATGAAGTTGCATGGGAACCATTAAAGACAACTCTCAATTTTGTAGAAATTTTATCTGGGCGATAAACAGCATGATGAGGTAGATAATTCGCATGTATTGGCTCATCTGTTTTCTCTACTTCCTCCATATGGCCTAACTCTCTATACTCTGCCATAAATGCGCAATATAACTCTAAAAGATTTGGATTTTTGACTAGCCTATTCCAAAGTGAATTTAATCTATTTTCCGCAAATTGCTTTGATTCTCCCAAAGAACTAGGATCTTTTTTCAACGGCATTTGTACTATGAATTTGCCCGTTATATCTCTCTGATGTGTGTTTATAAAGTGGGTGTCGCATGCTAATTCTTCTGTATTTCTCAATGGTGTACTTTCTTCTATTCTTTCAATTTCCCAAAATTTTTTCATTTCGAAATTTAAATCTGTTTCAGTAATTAACCCACAATGTATTTGTTCTTGATCGTTACAATCGTAAACACTCCCACTTACTATGCAACCGAACACCGTATTTTGCAGTATTAATTTAGAATTTGGTAGCTTCATACGACCCACCTTTATCAATTCTAGAAATACTTCAGCTCCTAGCAAAAGATCTATTTTCTCTGGTCTATTAAATTCAGGATCAGCAAGAATAATAGACTCTGGAATTCCTAGCTTTGAAATATTAATATATTTCGAGGGCATAAATTGTGAAATCTTTGGTATGATAAGGAAATCTAACTCCCGACTATAATCTCCCGAATTATCACTGATCAAGGCAGTAGTTTTATTTTTTACCGCTACAGAGGATCCACTTAAACACGATACCGAAATATTACTTTTTTCTTTTGGAATTCCTAATCTTTCAACTAACTGCAATGTTAAAAAATTGCTCATTGAACCATTGTCCAATAAAGCACGCACCGGAACTTTATTTCCGAATTTATCTCTCATATAAACAATAGCAGTGGAAAGAAGAACTGTTTTAACATTATTCGATCTCACATTTGAAGTACCAGTGAAATTTTGAATTTGGTTATTTAACTCAAATGGTATGGCGTCAACATTTAATATTGGTTTACTTTCATTCGTCGACAATGCATTTGGCACTTCCTTATCACTATAATTTTTTGTGTTTCCCACCGCATTGGAATTTCTCTCACGCCTATCAAAACAAAGAAATATATTGTGGCGTTTATGGCATTTTGAACACGAGAATGTTGAGTTACATTTTTTGACGCAGTGGAATTCTGAAAGACAGTTAAAGCACATATTGTTTTTTTTTCACAAATTCTACTCTTTTTTTTTTTTTTTTTTTTTTTTGTTCGAAAGTTTATTTTATTAATATTTTACTCAACTCAAAATTAATTTCTCATATCTGGTTTTAAGCAGTTTATTCTCATGAGTAAACTCAACTCAGGTTCTTTCGAACATTAATAATTTAACAAAACACAACTCCAATAAAAACCGTAACATTTTTACACATATTCTCATAAAAACATTCTTATCAAACTCAAAAAACAAAAAGAATATTGTTTCACACAGCTTAGGTAAAAGCTGAAGAAATAAAACAGATAATGTATTTATCACAAAAAATCGTTTGCACAGAAAACTTTTTACATTTTGAAATAATTAGGTATATCTTGGTTGCTAGGTGACAAAGTCAGTAGAAAATTAAATAGCCTTTTTTCAAACAACCTATAAGGTGCCGTGTGATGTCATTTTACACTCATTTCATTAGAATTTGATTTATAAACAATTATCTTCTCAATATGACCCTTTTTTCATTCCCAAATTTCCCGCTTCGGAAAAATCGGTTCAAAACGCCGTTTTTGATCGCTTTTTTTTGCAATATTTTTTGCATTTATCTAAAAATTGACAATCATGGCACCTTGTGTACTTTCTAAATAAGACAATTTGCCAGTTTGATGCATTTGAGAGCAAAAATAAATTTAAAAATAAATCGGAAAATAAGCAGTTTGAATCGAAATACACCCTTAAATAATTACGAACGTACCTAAAAAGGTTGGCATCGTCATTATTTCTAAATGGGTGAAAGAATCTTGGCTTGAATTATTGTAAGGTTTTTCAAAAAAAATGTTGCATCAGTTATAAATTGGATGGAACTGCGGATGATGCCATTTTTTGAAGAACATGGCGATGATGTTGAATTAGACACTGTCAATATTCATCCTGATGTACGAATGAAAGAAAGTGATTTTAAGGAGTTTCTTGAAAATTCTGATAAAAGAATGGAGTGTTAAAGGAATCCAGGATACAAAAAATTTCAAATTTCAAATTTCAAATTTTCTAATTTTCTAATTTTTTTTTTTTTTTTTTTTTTTTTTTATTGCATTAAGAATTTCTCTCTTTTCCCCCTTGCTTAAAATGACGTTTAAAATATATTTATATCTTAACTAGAAGATAAACATTATTCTTTTTCGTTTTGGTTTGTTTTCAAATTTTTGCTTTCAAGCAATGGTTGTCATGCAATGACTTCTTGTGAAAATACGGTTTTCTTCATGATGGATTTTTTTTCTCAATTTCTCGAATTTAAATTGCTATAACTCAAGAACCGTTAGAGGTAAATGCTTCAAACTTTGAACTTTTTTGATTGTTTTATTTAATTTTGATTCAGCAAATTTGAAAAAACTATTTACTTTTGAAAATATGATTTTTTAAATAAAAGTTACATTTTTTTCAAATATTTACTTACTTTTTTTTATTCTTCTAGAAAATTAATGTTTTAAAAAATGCTGAATTAAAATGAAAATTTAGATATTTCTGTTTATTTAAATGTTAAAAAAATTGAGATTCTATAAATGATCATTTGAGTTATAATGATTTTAAATTACCCCACTTTTTTTTTTAAATAAATTTCAAATTAAAAAACATGAGAAGTTTATTGTTTGATTTTATTTACAAATAATTAGATTAATCATCACAAAAAATTAAAAAAAATAATCAAATAAATAAAAATTAATTGTAAATGTATCCCCGATCCCCTTTATTTTATTATTTTTTTTAATTTGTATGTATTTTGTAGATTTTTTCATATTTAACATCTTTTATATTTTTAGAATGTCAAGTTTGGAATTTTTTTTAGACTAGTATTAACCGACCCTCCCACTTTGAAGCGACAAAATAGCCCCAAAACTCTCGGTTTATACATGGAAATATACAATAGACAACAACTTTATTTCGAATATTACAAGTAAACACTTACCAATTTATCCTTTTAATATCCTTTCATAACAAGACAAAATTCCGGTTTAAAAATATTCTTAGTTCATTTAAGACAATTACTAACCGAATGTCATAAATTCGAAGAAAATATATAAATTCTATCTACAACTAAAAGAAGTAAAACTAATTATTGAAATCTAGCTATTTTAATATTAAATATTTCATTGTTGTAAAAAAAAATTACACGTCAAAAGTTGTTTGTTGTTAACTGCACAATAATAATAATCTGCAGTACATAGTTGAAATGCATTGTTGCGAAAAATACATAAGAGAAGGATGAATTCTCTACTGGTGAACTAAGTATGTCATTTAAGATAAAAAGAAAAACTTAACTGTTTTTTGTAATTCGGTGCCGTGTAAAACTTAACGTTAAGAAAGATATAACCAGACATAGTAAATATAAATATAGAAGAAGCTGATTTATTTATTTATTGTTTTTATTTTATTATTTTTTTTTTCACAAAGGGAAAAGAGTTAAAGTCAAAATTATTCAATAATAATAATAAAAAAATCATTCGATCATAAAAAAAGAACAAAAACTTAATAGCAGAAAAACAGTTGCTTTTCTAGACTACACTGTAAAAAAAAAAAAAAAAAAAAAAAAAAAAAAAAAAATCTGTAAAGTTACTAAAAGTTTTTTAGGAAACTGGGATTCCTAGAATTTTTTATGTAACGGCAACAGCAAAAATTCATGTAACAGATACAGATTTACTCTGAAAATCAAAACATGTGTAAGGCTACTAAGAATTCTTTAGGAAACTGGGATTCCTAGAGTATTTTATGTAACTACGACCCAGATTGCAGATAAAATTTTAGTAACAGAACTGTAATTTTAGTAGCTTTGTGCGTAAAGTTACAGATTTCTGTAGTTTTACAAAAATTAGTTTCGTAGATTTACATCTTTTCCTGTACAGTGCATAGATAAAAGTTCGTAAGCATACAGATTTTGGCAACTTTACACCTGTAAGATTACATTTTTTCTTCTTCTTCTTCTTCTTCTTCTTTTTTTTTTTTTTTTTTTTTTTTTTTTTTTCAACAGTGTAGGAACTTGGCAAGATAGTGTAAAATGGTCTTGTGAGAAAAGGAATTTCGGCAACATACTTTCTAGAAACCGCTATTTCACAATGAAAAAACCCCTTAATATTTTTCAAGATTAATACAATTTATTTAATATAAATAAGACATTTATCGATTTTTATACAAACATCATTTATATATAACAAAATAACACCTTTTATTAATATATTTTTACCTAATTGCAAAAAAGGCACAAGGAAAATTTAAAAAATAGAAAAATAGTTTTATTTAATTGTTGACATATGTTTCAGCTCACCACCGAACTATTTTTAAAACAAATTAAAAATGATATTCCAAAGTTGTACGGTCCATGGTTCATTGAACTGAAACAAAATTATTCAGTTTTTTATGCGACGTACGTTATTTTTTATTTTACTTGGATTTTAATTTCTATTTTTTAAAACCATTGAGCAACCCGTGCTGCAGTTTTGGTAGGTTAAATTATTTTATATGGTTACATATGGAATTTTTATACGCTAGAATTTCTATTGGTTCTCTTATAATGGATGGATAATACTGTTTCGAGGGAAAAATTATTTTACTCTAGTTAAAATTTATATGGATATTTTTTTCTTCATGTAATTTTGCAAGAGTCGTTGTTTTTCTATTATATTTAATATCAGCGATATGCTCCTTTTTGTATTTAAATTTCCTGCTTGTTATTCCAATATAGAAAATTTTTGATCTATCAGCTCACTTAAGGGTACACTGTAAAAAAAATTCTGTAAAGGTACTAAGTATTTTCTAGGAAACTGGGATTCCAAGAACTTTCCATGTAACGGCAACAGGAAAAACCCATGTAATCGATTTTAAAACTTGAATTTTTGCTGTTACCGTTACAGGAAAAGTTCTTGGAATCCCAGTTTCCTAGAAAATGTTTAGTACCTTCACAGATTTTTTTTTTACAGTGTACTTCATTCTCTCCTGAATAACTCTCTGAATTAATTACATCAATTTTAATGCAAATGATATTCTTCAATTTCGGAAGTGGCTGTTTAAAAGTATTGGAATACATATTTGGCTAATAGACAGTAACAGTATTTCCCTAAATAACGAAGTTTTGTTAAATATTTCAAGAAGTGCTGGAAAGTGTTTCATAATCCATGCTTATCGCATGACTTTTCTTACTTGTATTTGTTATACAGTCTGCTCTCGTTAATTCAAAATCGGATAAATTGAATCCTCCCTTAATTCGAACTAAACATCAAGTCCCGAAACTTTCGATGGCAGAATAATGTTAAAATTTTTCATTTATACGAATTCATTTTCACTTGACTTCGTTTAATTCGAACTAACGAGAATTCCGATTTTTCATTTTTCCTTACTTTCACACGAATTTCCGATCCTTAAAATAACTTTCTTTCTTTCATTTTTGTCAAAATTTTGTTCTGAACTAGCATACATATAATCCCATGCATTTGATAAGCGCTTTCTTAGTGCCCCATCTGTCCACAATGACACTTCTACCCCATCTTCCATTGTGTTTGTTCCTAATCTCTTATTTTTATTAATTTATTTATATCGTTTAATTTAATATAAGTCATATTCCAGTCATAACAACCGAAATAAATTAAAAGAGTATTGTTACGAATTTTGTAAATAGTTAGTGTTTGTACTGTAAAATAATGTAAATAATCTTATTAAGCTCCATTCCTTTACTAATATTAGTTTTTGTTACATTGTCTCTGTTATCAAGCAAACTTGTCTATTATTTTCAGTGAATGTCTATGGCAGCTTGGCGAAATAATAAAGATATCGCCAAGTTGGCGTCACTTTTGAAGACTTATTTTGGTCGTCAAATTTGGCGATATATCGCCAAGTTGGTGGCAAACTTGGCGATTGTTGGCGATGGTAACCCTTCCTCTCTATGGTAACCCCCTTTAGATATGCTGATACATTGAATGTTATTCCGTGGTTTTCTGGAACATTCGAGAAGCCTGTGGAAATTTCCCGTGCATGCTGCGAGCCTATATAAGGAGAGCAATACGAGCTGTTGTTGTTATTATTTACTAGTCAGTCATTGAGTGAACAAGGCGATTGTTAAGCAAGTTTGCTTGAGTTTCATCTATGTTGTTTTGAATGTTATTAAGTGTTGAGACGTTGTATAAAGAGTCTCTGGGATCTAAAGCTGTACTTGTACGATAGATTTGAGCAGTTATTTTTGAATATCTAGTAATATTTGTGCGTTTCGAAGACTCTGTTGTTCTGAAGATCTGTAAATAAATTATTTTCTACTTTTCTAAGAGACAATAGTTTGAAGTGTCTAACCATAAGATCAAAAGAATCCTATATACGCAACAGTATTATAAGATTGATTTCTTTGTAATAGTACCCCTTTAAACGTGTTTTCATCTGATACCTTCCGTAATTCAAACTCTGGATAATTCGAACATTTCTTGGGGTCCCGACGAGTTCGAATTAACGAGAGCCAACTGTATTATATATTTGTGTATTATAATGTATTTTTTACCTTACTGTGATTCTTTGAACTGTCACTTCCGGTTATAGAAAATTCATTTCCGGTTTATTATTTCGGCAATAACTTTGCTTCTAATTTTATCACTGAACCAAAAATAAATAATTTTTGGAATCCTGAATGTATGAACTTTAATTTTAAATAATAAACACAAAATCGAAAAATTTCACAAAAAAAAAAAAAAAAAAAAAAACAGCGAATTTTGGCCACTAGCGTAGATAAATTTACCGAGACTTTGTCCAGACTTTTCTCACAGGGTCCTGTTTTTGTGAAATTGTGAATTATGCTCTTATATTTGTGAAAATTCCAGTCAGAATTTTGTGAATTTTAAATTATCGATGTCATCAGGTTCTTTTTTATAAAGAAAAAAAACTAACAAGGAAGGTCTCCATACTGGGAATACTCAGAATTTTTGGAAAAAAATACTGATTAAACTAATCATGTATGTAATAAAGGATTAGTCAAATTTAGCGGCGGAATTACAGAAGAAACGCAGTAAAAAAATAAAATACTTTCGAGTATTTGGCGCGAAAAGATGAAAGCGTCGCGCGATTTGGCGAGCAGCATTTTCCCTCGCCAAAAGCAAACGATTTTAATGCACCTGAAAATTTCTTGTCAATGAAATTTTAGAATACGTGTAAATAGTATTTAATGAATTTGAATTTGAACAATGAGAGAGTTTGACATATAGATGTATTTTATATTACATATTTCTGTTGCTTTTGCTGCAGTTATTTAATTTTATCACTTTAAAAATAATTTCTTATATAAAAAAGGCTTTCATATTGAAAATGTATGCTTTCATATATTTAAGCATATGACAAATTAAGGCCAGATTAAGAATGCTGCAGTAATGCATTTCCGTATAGGAGAAGTTTTTGTTTTCATAGCAAAAAAATTGAAACAACAGAGCTCAATTAGATTGGAGTTAATTTTGAGATTGAAGGGCAATTTTAATTAATTTAAATTTTGTTTTAATTCATAAAATTTAACAGTTATTTTTCATTTTAAATACATTATGACAAAAATATAATTAAAACAAACTAAAGCTGACAAAACTAACGTTATATAAATAAAATATCTTTAAACAAATTCAAGATGAAACATTTTTAACTTAAAAAATTTGACATAAAAAAAGTATCTTGTGAAAGTTTATTTTGTCGCCAACCGATGATAAATCGCCACATAAAAGAAATGTTATTTATTTTTTTACGAACATTCTATCGGGGTTCCGCCAAAAATTGTTTTTACAAACATATATATCCACATGAGAAAAATATTCTGTAATTTTTTCAGAATTTTCTGAGTATGTCCGTATGGAGACCTTCCTTGTAAGTAATACGCTCTTTGGTGAGTTCAACTGCTTGTTTACAAGCCAGGTTTTATTATTAAATGATTAAATTTGTGAAAAGTTCAATTGGAAGGTGAAAAAATTCCGTGAAAGGTCTATTTAACCGACAAATAATTTTGTGAAGGGTCTTTGTTTTGGGATAAAATGTTTTGTGCAGGGTACTGTTTGGGGATAAAAAATTTTGTGAAGGGTCCTGTTTTAAGATAAATTATTCAGTGAAGGGTCCTTTAAAGGACTTAAACTTTTGCTAAACATATCCCTGTTTACAATTTCCAAAATTAATGACTTACACCACTGCGATTTTAAACGCCCCAGTTGAAGAAAATACAGTCGAGTCTCTATATAACGAAATCCATCGTTCCAGTAAAAAATTCGTTATATAGAGAAATTCGATGTATAGAGTATGATGTTAAAAATCGTATTTAATGTGTAAATTTTGAATATTTATTACTTTTGATCATTTTAATTAAGAATTTGAAATGTTTAAATGTAAATATTAACCTAACATTTTATTTCTTAATTATTTAAGTTGTTTCAAAAAAGAGAACAGACATTTATTTGAAAGTTTAACGAAAATCAAATAAGGAAGACTAGCATTAATTTCAGACGAAGATTATCTGTAATTTTTTGTTGTTTTGATTTTAAAATTGTTATGCTCTCAGTGGAAGGATGTGGAAAGATGTGTGGGAGATGGGATAAATTCGTTGGATTTAAAGAACAAAGACAAAAGTAAAATATATATATATATATATATATATATATAAAACCTCAGCACTGAACGATAATCAAAAATAAGTGATGGAAAATTAATTCCATATGATTTCGAAGCTTTTTTAAAACTGAATAAATTAAGACCAATTTATGAAAAAATTCGTTGTATGGAGATAGATATTTCGCTATATAGAGACTGTTTTTAATGTAATCATGCGAAAAGGGGACCGTTCCTACTAAAAATTCGTTATATAGAGAAATTCGAGGTATGGAGTTTCGTTATAAGGAGACTCGACTGTATATGCATTATCTTTTCCCTTTCTTTCGTTATAATTTGAACTTTGACATAAAGAATTTAGCAAATATTAGTTCAGTAATTAAAAATAAACAAACAATAGTTCAGGCATGTTTGCATAGTAGGTCAAAAACGTTGTCCAGATTGACACTTCCACTTTTAAACCGAGTGAACCAGTAGACCGTGAAAAAAACATTCGTTAAACCAGACCGAGCGACACTGTTACGCTTTATACCCAATAACCGTTAAAGTAATTGGGGGATTTATAAAGTTCGTACTTACTGCTGAAGTGCACTTAGGAGAATTTAGATCAGTCTGCAGTTTATGTCAGTGTGCCGGTCATGCAACAACAAAAAAATATCTATTTGGAGTGTATAATTTTCAATGACGCTTGCATGTTTAACCCTTGTTATAATATTTTTAACTACCATTAAGGGTTTTCTTAACTGATCCGCTCACCAAGCGAAAAACGTTTTGACACATTTACAAATTCATTTTTTAACATAAAATTATAAAATTTTAATGCCTAACTATAAAAGCGATTTCGAATTGAACTTATTTTTTCATTTCATGATAATTAAATTACTTATAGAGTTATAAGCTATTTCGATGACGCAATCATCCTTTTTTCTTCGCCTTTTCGACCGGTTTTTCTGCTTTCGTCGGGAAATATGCTCAAAAGTGTCAACTTTGAACGCTTGTTATGAAAAATCTATTGTGTTTTTTAAAAAACAAAAGAATGTGTGCAATTAGAGAGTTTCTGAATAACAACACCTGCTATTTCCATGCATTTCCGAACAAAAATAAATTAGTGCATGTGTCACAAAGATGCCCTTTTTGATTTAAGAACACCTTTAAAGAAAATTTAATATTAAAAATTATTTAACCACTTAAGGGGGAAGAAGGGTCTGAGATACTAAAAAACCCCCCCCACATTTTTGTCTTTTTTTTTTTTTTTTTTTTTTTTTTTTTTTTTTTTTTCAGAGTACCTTTTTTATTAATATTTTTGAACCTATTGTACATTATTAAGAATTATTCAAAGAATATTTTACTACATTTTTATAAAAAAACTATTGAAAATTCAGCCAGTGGTAGTGGTGAGAACCGAGTTACCTCAACAACAACAGCAACAACAACAAAAAGTTTCCATGCGGTAATCAAGATAACTCGTGATTGCTTCATCTGAAATCAAAAAATTAAAGAGATTTCTTTAGCACATAAGTTCATATTGAATTTGAACGAAGGAATAAACAAAATATTCATTTTTGAATTTTTGGTGAAGGTGCAATTAAAAATCTCGGATTTAAACTTTGATTTTTGCCAAAAATTGCTCATTTTGTTTAATTAAAAAATAAGCGATTAAAGTTTGATACATAGATGAAACAGAGATTTTTTTAAAGCTCACATAGAGTCTTTCATCCCAGCTGCATAAAGCAACTCGTTTGCAGCTGCTGCATGATCCAGAGTTATCCTTAATACCTTAAACTACATCTTTGGTTAACTCTTGGGGCACGAAGCCAACACAAAAGCTTTTACGGGCTTTGTAGCGGTCAGAAGGACCGAACACGCCCGGAGATACAATTGCCTGTAACTCGGAGAGTTTTACTTTTAATGACTTCAAATTTTCCGGAAATATTTATTATAAGTTGTAGTATAATAATAATAATAATAATAATAATAATAATAATAATAATAATAATAATAATAATAATAATAAAAATAATAATAATAATAAAATCGATTTTTTTTACCCTTTCTCCCCCTTAACTGATCAATATTTTTGAAAAAAAGTTTCAAATAATGCTTTTTTTCATGCCTTTCACAGAATATTATAAAATATAGTTTAAACTATAATTATTGAACGTCATATTCAATTTGATTACTAAATAAAGATATGAGATATTGAAATTCTGATATTTAATTTACGTTAAAGATGCTAAAATATAGTAATAAGGTCTTTAGAACAGAAAAGACTGTCAAAAGGTGTTAAAAACCTCGAGCGCTTTAACCTGTAATCAACAGCCGTCATCAGGAGAAAAAACAGAGTTATGTTCTAAAGAACTTATTATGTATATTTTAGCATATTTTAAGTAAATTAAATATCAGAATTTTAATTTATCATATGTATCTCTTTTACAGAATTTAAAACCTTTTATCACAGGTTTTTCAAAACTGAAATTTTTGCCTGATTGAATCAGAAAAATGCTCGGATTGAATAATGCAAAACTTACAATAAAAATTTACTGGTGAGAATAACAAATCATGATTGGAATATGAATGGCCGTATGTGGGACGGGCAAATCATGATTGGAAAAAACATGTTACCCGTATGACGTATGGACAAATCTGAGAAGCGCTTAATTCGTCTACAAATAAAAATACACTGCATTTTTCATAAAAAATGATTTGCCCAATCCTAATGAGAAAGCACAGTGAAGAAGTCAAAGTAAAATATTTTTAAAACTGGTAATTCACTCAGCAATTTTCCTAGGTATAGCTTTTAATATATTAAAAAATATTACACGAAACATTTGTAACTACAAAACACTTTTCTGTTACAAATAGGACCCCAAGGTAAGAGATCCATACCCTGTTCCGGTTGCCACGATTGGCGAAAAAATCGGAAGTAGCTACAAAAAGCCATTTTAGAAATTTATCAGATTTCTCAAGATGACGGAAAACATGATTTTTATATAATTTATAAACATATATTTATACGTTAAACATTATATATGTCACATGGTAAAAAAATGTACGATATTTATATAAATATTTTTACAAATATTTATATAAATAATAAATTTATATAAATAGCTTTATTAAATATGTAAAATTAAAACAAAATTCTTCTGAAAAAAAAAATCAAATTGATAAAGTCCATTCCAATAGTAAAAAACAACAACAACTCCAAAGACTTCAGATCGCAACAACATTGATTCATTTAATGCTAAAATAAATAAAATAAAAATAAATAAATAAATAAATTAAACTAAGGAAACGTGTCTGAAACGTTAACGATGGTTAACGATGCTAATTCAAATGCATTGATTTTGAATATTAACTAAAAATAGAATTATTTTTCATGCTGCATAATATTAAAAAGGATTATGATAATTTTATAATGAATATTTTAAAAATCTCCGCTGTCTAAATTTACAAATATATTTACAGACGTACAACTTATCGCTGAATACTTTTTTAATATTTTACATTATATTAATACATTTATTTACATTATATTTTAAAAATATTTTACATTATATTACATTATATTACTATATTAACTGTATCTTTTGTTTTGTTTTTTGTAAATTTTTAAAATAAGAATGAAACAGTAAAAAATAAAAATAAATAAATAAGAAAGAATAAAGTGTTCAACTTTTTCTTATTATAATTATATTTTGTTTAAAGAAGATCAACATTTTGAACAAATCATTATTTTTGAAAGCCAGGCAAGTCCATTCGTATATATGAAAATCAGGATTTTTTTGAGATAACACAGCAAAGCATAGTTGCATATGAAATGTACATGAAATAATATCACAAAAAATATATAATAAGTCTATTAGTACTTACGAATATTTTTAAATCAATTCAAGTGCAAATCAAAAAATATCAAACAATAATATAAAATAGACTTATCTTCCAAAGTATATAATAAGTTTCTTATTACTTACGAATATTTTTAAACTCGTTCAAATGCAAATAATTAAATATGTAGCAATAGCATAAAAAGGATTTCACCCCAAACATATTTATATAAATACATTAATACTTACAAATATTTATAAATTCATTCAATACAAACCATTAAATATTTAACAATAACACAAAATGGACTTCACCCCAATCACATATATATAAATATATTAATACTTACAAATATTTATAAATTCATTCAATAAAAACCATTAAATATTTAACAATAACATAAAATGGACCTCCTTTATATATATATATATATATATGCAAATCATTAAGTATCTAGCAATAATATAAAATGGACTTGCCCCAAAATATATGTCTATTTCTAATTGCGAATATTTTTAAACCCATTCAAATGAAAACCATTAAATATCTATAGAAATAACATAAAATGGATCCGCCCCACAAAATATGTAAGTCTATTTGCACTTTTGAATATTTTTAAACCCCGTTAAAGAATTTTGTTCTAGCAATAAACAGTTGAAGAGCACAAGTGCATAGTATCTTATTTAATGTAACTGTTTTTAAAAATTGGAATTTTGAATCTTTGGGAAATATTTCGATTCAAATGCCGACCATTATATGGGCTAATTCCCCAAAACATAAAATAAGTCGGCCTACGAGTATTTAAGAACCCATTCAAATGAAAATCATTCTATTTCCAACAATAACATAAAACGGACTTGCTCCCAGGTTACAAATTGTTCCCCAGAAATCTTTTTTAATTCAGTCAAACATAAACCATTAAATATCTAGCAATAACATAAAAGGAACTTGCCCTCTAAAAAGTAAAATAAGTTTTTTATTTCTGCTTGCGAAAATTTTAAAACCCATTCAGTAATTCACCAATAATATAAAATGTACTTGCCCCGTTTTCAAACTCAACTATGATTCCTACATAACTTGTATCTGTTACAGGCCAAACCCGATTTTAGGCCAAACTAGAATGGCCTAGGCCAAACCGGTCTATCCTAACGCCCATCGGATAAACTAGTTTTTCCTAGGCCAAACCGGTCTATCCTAACGCCCATCGGATAAACTAGTTTTTCCTAGGCCAAACCAGTTTATCCTAACGCCCATCAGACAAACTAGTTTTTCCTAGGCCAAACTAGTCTATCCTAAGGCCCATAGGAAAAACTAGTATTTCCTAGGCCAAACTAGTTTGGCCTACCTCTTATAGGATAATCTAGTTTAGCTTGCTGTTTATTGGTCTGAACTAGTTTATCCTAGGCCGATCTAGATTATCCTAGGTCAATTCAATTTGGCGTGATTTTATTGAATTCAATGACCGCCTCAGCGCCAACGTTCTAGTTTGTCCTAGGCTGATCTAGTTTATCCTAGGCCAATGTATTTTACGTGTTTTTAGCTCACAGGCGTCGAAGCCCGAGAAATATTGAGCTCGCAGGTTCTGTATTTATGTGTGTACGCATGTATGTACGCATGATTGTACGTATGTACGTACAGATGTACGTAATGCGATAACTCTTGGTCGAAATATTCGATTTGCTTAAAATTTTGGAAATAGTTTCATTTTGATAAGGTACTTTTCTGATTAGTTTTGGGAATTCATTGGATAAGATTAAGAAGGGGTGAACGGGAGGCTAATACCCCATTGTTAATTCAGAGAAATGGATTTTTCATGCAGAATTATCAGTTTTCATTTAAAATTTTAGGTATAGGATCATTCTGATAAGATGCCTCCGTGATTAGTTGTGGATGTTTATCGTTTAAGTGGAAAACAAAGGGCAATGTAGGTAACCCCCCAATAGTTTAGATAAATGGATTTGATGCAGAATTTACGGATTTGCGTCAATTTGGATGTACGTTCTTTCTAATAAGCGATTCCCTGAATAGTTTTGGGGAGTTTAATGGTTAAGTATGAAAGAAAAAGTGAAGGATTACCAACTTTCATACGAAAAACTAGTTTATCCTATGGACATTTAGAGAAATAAGTTTGGCATAGGAAAACTAGTTTATCCAATTTGCGTTAGGATAAAATAGTTTGGTCTAGGCTAATATAATTTGGCTCAAAATTGGGTTTGGCCGGTAAAAACATATCTTTCACTAAAATAAGCATAAATGTGTGTCAAGAGTCATTGCTTGTAACATCAATACAGAAATTTAACATGCCCACCGTAGAGACATGATACATTGGACATGGTGTTTGCTTATTTTTATTTTTCTTTCTGCAGACTCAGGCCATGCTGTGATAAGCTTGCTTTTATTATTACTATTATTCGAGCCAGATCGCAGCTGAACATAATTTGGAATCGAACAGCGTTTTCCATTTTTGAGAAATTAATTACCTGTCGACATATAGCTATTTTTGTCACGGCGTCAAGTTTTTCTTTTCCGTAAAGTCGCAACTGGAAATTCGATTCAAAACGTAGCTTTAATAGTATTTTCTCAACGATGCATCGCTTTTATGAAAAAATGGTTAACGCCATTCGATTACATATTTTCTGTGTGAGAATGCCTGTTAATCTTATGCATTTCTGAAAAGGAATTAATTAATAAATGTGTTAGGATGTAGCTCTGTTGGATTTGAGAAAACCCTTAAGGAATGATAGAAAAATATATTTACAAATCTACTTTTTACTAAACATATTCAAAAGTTATGATGTTTATAACACTCCTTTTTTTCTTTTGTTCTAACTATTTAATGAATTCCTATTTGAATATTGAAGGACTAAGAATCGAAATAATCAATAATACATTGTGTATTTTCCATTTAGCGAACACATCGTAATTTAAAAATACATTGTAAATTTATCCATAAATATGTATGCAGTATTCTTTAAAGAAATCTTAAATGTATGTGAATTAAAATATGAATTTTTTGCAGAAATTGAGTAGGGCCAGGTCGAGCCGGACTGAGTCCCTTTTCACTGATTTTTTTACAGGCAGGGCTCGGGCTGAACTTTTAATTTTTATACCGGGCTTCGAAATTCCGGCCCGTGCAAACCTGTAACAGTATTCTACTACCCTTCAAATAAAATACATTATACAGGGGTGATAGCAAAACCACTTTGCACAAGATTAGAGAGCAGTAGTTAGGATTAATATTAAAAAGAATATTGCCCTCTTAAAGTAATGGCTTTGCATTCACAGGCTGTTTACACTAATTGTGTATTACAGACATTTTTTTTAAATATCACCCTCGAAAAAACAAGTAAAGGAGATTACTTTTTTCCATTTCCCCTAATTATACTTAACCATTGAACCTCAAAACTAATCACAGATACGCTTTATAAAACTGAACAATTATACAAAATTTGAAGCAAATCAGATAATTCTGCCCAAAAACCATTCATCTGATTTAAGGAGGGTAATCCTACATTCCTCCTTTTATACTTAATCATTAAACAAAACTATTCAGGGATTCGCCTTATGAAAAAAAGTATGTTCAAAATTTAATCGGCAAATCAGATAAATCTGCTTAAAAACCCATTTATTTAATTTTAGGAAGGCAATAAATCATCCACTACCCCATTATACTTAAACAAAAGAAAAATTAATTAAAGAACCGTCTGATCAAAATGAATTCATATCCAAAATTTTATTGGATAATTCTGTATTATAACTAATTTATCTAATTTATCTAATTTAAGGAAATAAATTGTACGCTTCCCCTTTATACTTAACCAAAGAACCACCAAAATTAATCAGTGAAGCGCTTCATCAGAATGAACAAATCAAAGATTTGCAGCAAATCGGTTAATTCTGCATGAAAAGCCCATTTGGCAAAATTAGGCGAGAGTCCCCCTTTCTTCCATTTGTTCTTAACCAATTAACTTCCAAAACTAATTACGGAAGCACCTTACCAGAACAAATCTATTTAAAAAATTTAAGCAAATCAGCAAATTCTGCTTGAAAAAAGCATTTACATAGATTATGGGGCGTTACCTATATTTCCCCCTCTCTTTATACTTAAACAATGAACATCCACAACTAATCATGGTGGCGCCTCATCAGAATGCTTCTATATCTAATTTTTTATTATAAAATATGCTAATAATGCATGGAAACACATTTATTTGATTTAAGGGAAGGGGCGAATCAGCCTCTCGATCTTCCTCTCCCTTATTATTCTCCAATGACCTCCCAAAATTAAACAGAAAAACTCCTCATAAGAATAAACCTATATTGAAAGTTTGATGCAAATCGGCAAATCGGGTATTTCTATCAAGAATTTTTGCGTTACGTACTTACGTACACAGAATCCACGGGCACATTATTTCTCAGGCTTTGGTAGTCTGATGAGATAATAACACGTCAAATTACATTATTTCTATCAAGAGTTATCGTGTTACGTACATACGTACGTACATACATGTGTACATACATGCGTACATACAGAACATGCGAGCCCATTATTTCTCAGGCTTTGACGCCTGTGAGCTAAAAACACGTAAAATACATTGGCCTAGGATAAACTAGATCAGACTAGGACAAACTAGAACGTTGGCGCTGAGGCGGTCATTGAATTCAATAAAATCACGCCAAATTGAATTGACCTAGGATAATCTAGATCGGCGTAGGATAAATTAGTTCGGACCAATAAACAGCAGGCTAAACTAGATTATCCTATAAGAGTTAGGCCAAACTAGTTTGGCCTAGGAAAAACTAGTTTGTCCTATGGGCCTTAGGATAGACTAGTTTGGCCTAGGAAAAACTAGTTTGTCCGATGGGCGTTAGGATAAACCGGTTTGGCCTATGAAAAACTAGTTTATCCGATGGGCGTTAGGATAGACCGGTTTGGCCTAGGAAAAACTAATTTATCCGATGGCCGTTAGGATAGACCGGTTTGGCCTAGGCCAATCTAGTTTGGCCCAAAATCGGGTTTGGCCTGTAACATATCTATAACTGAGAAATTGCCATATAGGCTTTCGGAATCGTATAAAAATTTGAATTTCGTAACTTATTTAAATATAACCCTATGAAAATGGATTTTTCTATGATGAAAAACTATATTTAACTCCTTGAGGGACTGTAGTAAACTATTTAAATTTAATTCCTAAAAGCCACAATGGCACCAGAATTTTAGTAAAAGAACTTTCGGTTTATTATGTAAGTGATACAGTGAAACCTCCAAATAAGGGACACTCCGAATAAGGGACACCTCTATTTAAGGGACAAAATGTCCGGTCCCAGTCCCTTGATATAGGACGTGTAATGTATTTACCTCTGAATAAGGCACACTCGATTTAAGGGACTCTTGAAAATGATATTAAAAGGACTGGTTTTAGAAATTTCAGATAATGAAGTAGTCTGTGATGAAAATGAAAATACAGATTTTTGT